>VWZV01014176.1:326756-507916 GCA_013397155.1 Irena cyanogastra
CCCACAGCCCCAGCCCGCTGCTCGGGTCCGCGGGGCACTCGGGCATCGCCCGCCCGGAGCAGGCTGCTCTGAGCCCCGGCACGCGGGGCTGCTCTGGGGAGCCGCCACCCACCTCCCCAAAGGGCCTGCGCTGCCGGTCGGCACCCGGCGAACCTGAGCATCCCATCCCTACTGTGTGCCAGGGAGCTGGGACGGCCAGAGAGCCATTCTTACGGCCTGTCTGGCTCCTTTTCCAGCTCCAGGAACAACCTGGCTCTCACCCTCCATCCTTTGGGTGGCAGGGAAGTGGTCCCGATGGCATGGCACAGCACACCGTGGCTCTCAGTCACGCTGCCCACACTGGGGTCACGCAAGCGGTATGTTCCAAGAAAGGCTCCCAGCCATGAGTGCAGACCTCTGTGTGCTCACTGAAATTCAGGCTGACGCCGTCGGGAAGCGGCTGTGCTCTGGCAGTCCTGCAGCCTTGTGCACCTCCTGCCAAACGGAAATGTTTTGTACGCGCTGTTCCCGGGGAAAGCACAGGCACGGCATCTTGTGCTGCAGAGGTGGCTGCACTGCTGTAACAATGGCTGGGCCTCATTGACACAGAAGGAAACATGAGGGGCCCTTATAAACACACCAGCACAGGCCAGCACCATGTCCCAGGTATGGCACAGACTCACAATTCCTCCAAACATACCCACGGGGCACAGGCAGAAGTCACACACACAGCCAAGTAAGGTCTTGCTGAAGCAAGGCTTTGCACAAGTCAAGCACCCCCGGTCCCTAATGCACTACCCCAAATCTGGTGCCTGCAGCCCTGGGACCAGGCACCTTCCTTAGAGGGACTCCAGCTCCTCCATCCCACCCCTCTCTCCCACAGTCACTCCTCGGGGATGGAGCTGCCAGACACAAAGAAAACATCTCGTGTGAGAGAGGAAGTGTCTGTGGCACAGGGGATGGCGGACGATGCTGACCTCAGGATTCGTGTGGGATGGCATCGTGCCTCCCTCTGCTCTGGCCTCCCTGGGAAGGGAAGCCTGTGCAGAAGGGGGCAGGGCCGTGTGGATCCCTGCAGCAGGGCTGAGTAGAACAGAGCAGGAGGGGAAGTAACCAGGGAGGCTGGGAGGAGAAGGACTGCCAACCTTTGGCAACTGGAGAGCAGTGGGAGGCAAAGGCATCTCTAAAAGCCTCCCCTCACCAGCCTCTCTCAAGGATAATAGGTCCTTTGAGCACAGGCTCCTTCACTTCTGTTTCCATGGCTTAACTTCCCAGAGGGCAGCTACCCCATCTGTCAGCACAGGCTATCCTGAGGCTGCCAGGCCAGCACTTTGGGAGTCCCCAGCCCGTGACCAGCTGGCCCAGCCTCCAGCTGGCCCAGAGCACCAGACCCCCGTGAAGTCATGGCACTGCCAGGGCTGGCAGTGAGACCAGCCCGGAGATCTGCCACGGCAAACAGCACCTGAAACTGTGGAGGCCTTTTCCTAATGATCACTTTCAAAGGCTGAAAAAACATAAGGAAAACAAATCAACCATGGTATTTTAAAACTAAAAGCAAGGATTTTATATGTTACTGACATTCCTCACTGATTTCTTTTGTTTCTAAGGGGAAGAAAGCATTTTTGGTGGTATTTAGTTTGGGTTAAAGATAAGTTTAAGCCTGTCCTTTGAGGGCAAGGAGAGAACCTGACAGGCGCTGTGGGTTCAGAGCAGTCATCTCTAGAGTCTGAACATTCCTCCTTCAAGAAAAAAAAAACAAGACAAATCCACAGATTGAGGAGGACAGTAGAGCAAGAAGGTGTGGTTCTGGCTTTTCTGTCTTGCTGATGCAGACTGGCCCAAACTTTGATCAGAGCAGGAGGCCCCAGTATCCCCATACCTGACCCCATTCTATGTTACTGGGCTCAGGCAAAGCCAGGGCTGCCCAAGGATGCAGGGGGACAGTGTTCTTCAAAGCGCAACAAGAACAAACACCACCAGGTCTGGGTAAAAGGGATTTTAAGAGTCTCAAGACAGGCAAAAAGCATGTCTGTGCCTGGAGCTGTGAGTGCAAAAACCTGCCCCCTGAAAGCATGTTCTTGGTGCCTCACCTCTCCGTCCTTGTCTGGGGCCCTGCAGCCGGGGGACACTGTGGGTCAGGCCAGGCCAGGCCAGGGGTGTGGCGGTGCGAGGCTGAAGGCCCGGGATGCAGGAACCATTCCTTGCCATGCCAGGGCGTGGTGAGGTCGGTAGGACAGATGGACAGCACAGGCGGCACATCCTGCCCTTCGGGGACACCTGAGGCTGCCGGGCGCCCCGGAGGCGGTTCCGGGGGCTGTGGGGCTGCGGGCAGGTGCCCGGGCTGGGACCCCGCGGGATGCCGGAGCTCGGCCGCTCCGTGCCGGCCCGTCCCGCTGCCGGGGGCGCAGCTCCCCCGCGCGGCACCGCCCGGCGCGGACACCCGGCCGCTCGGGCTGCGGCTCCTCACAGCTCTTCGCGATTAAAAGGCTTCCTGCCGGGGCCAGAGAGCCGTGCTGGCCTGCCCGCGACTCCCCGAGCCTCCCCCAGGCGGCACAAGCCCCAGCGCGCCCTTTCCTCGCAGGAGAGATGTTCCAAGATCTTCTCCATCGCAGTGGCCCTCACTGGAAGCTCTCCAGGGTATCTCCTGTTCCCGGCCAGCGCCGCGCTGCATGCAACGCTCCAGGTGTGACCCACGCAGCACTGAGTAGAGGGGAAGGATCCTCCCTGTGCCTGCTATCATCCCTCAGCTAATGCATCCAGAACATCACCCACCTTATTCCCTGCCGATGTGTGTTCCTGGCTCCTGCCCAGACTGTTCCCTGCTGCACCCTCAGGGCTTTCTCTGTCAAGCTGCTTTCCAGCTGGGTGGCCCAGCACATACTGGTGTGGGCACTGTTCCTGCCCTCTGTGGGATTCTGCCCTTCTCTGTGTTGAGCTGCATGAGGTCCTTGTCACCCCATTTTCTCCAGCCTCTCTCCGCAGGGCAGACCAAGCCTCCAGCTTGCCAGGCACTCCTGCCATTCCAAAAGGACACACGTCACATAACTTAAGGTCAAAACCTGAAAGATCCCTAGCATCACGTGGATGGGACACATCTTCCTTCTTATCTGGCCCAGGGGTGAGCAAGGTGAGCTACAGGCTGTGGTTGATCCTTGCATGCTCCTGGTGTGTGCTGGAGCTCTTCCCAGAATCTGTGGCCTCAGCTCATGCAGCTTTTGGTCCCACGGCCTTGGGTGTTAGGACCACATCCTGCTGAGCGAGACCAAAGCCTCAGAAGGCAGGTGGTGTTTGTATGTACACTGGATTCTGCAAGGCACTGTGCCTTCCAGAGGTCACAGATAGAGAAAGGCTGGTGGAATATGCTCCCACGTTCCTGGGCTCCATAGTGCCATGCCTGCTGCCAGCAGCAGCCAAGGCTCCTGAAGGCAACACTTCTGCAGCTGCCAAAGAGATAGGTGAGTGTGTGAAGTGAGAGGTGGACTCAGCAGCTGCCACTCACCTGACACAACTTGTGGTTGTGATGGCAGGAGGCCACACTGTCTGGCAGGGGCCATAGCAATCAGTGGCAGCGCCTCGTGCAACAGCTCCACCACACAGGTTTGCTGCAGGTGCCCAGAGTGAGGGAAGCTCCCTCCTACGTCTATCCACTGAAGGAGGAAATCCATCCCATGGACTGAATTAACCAGGCAGGAAAACTCATGACGTGACCCTGAGCTGCACAGCAATTTGAGAGGTTTCCGTACTGACCTCAGCAGTGAGATTTTTGTTTATGTCTGTGAGTCAAATGATACCTGGGTGAGCAGGCACATGCTCCGGAAACCATTCCGGGGCTGTCCACAGGAACAGGAGGCACAACTGCCCCAAGCCTTCAGCATTCCTCCTTCAGAACACCTGTGCAGAGGGAGGAGGCCTGTCCAAGCCAGAACAAAATATGTATTTAAAAATAGGTTATAATAGAACTTTCCAAGAACAGTTTTTGAAACCAGGAGCAGGCCAGGTGAGTTGCACTGTGTCAGGTGGGTTAGGTGGCTGGGATGAGTCCCAGGCTTCCTAGGCAGGTCTGTTCCACCTGTAAGAGCAGCTTAAAGCTGGGTTTAGGAGAACTTGCACTAAGCTGAGCTGCACAGGCACTGATTACAAAGCTCAGGACAGATTACTGCAGTGTGAGGAAAGTGGGACTTCATACAAGTTCGGCTTTATAACGATATTATGCTGAAATTCGTAGCTTCCTCTTCCCATTCACCAAACAGTGGCAGATGCTGGGGCCTGACATTTTCCCACCAGTGTCAAAGATTTTTGGGATTCACCTGGGCTGTCCTACACATCAAGAGATTCTGTCCCGTGCCGGCACTGGTGCCTACAGAGTACCATGGAAACCTCTGCCTTGTGGCTTCCCTATGCATGGCACAGCCAGGAAAACAGCTCTGGCTATTAGTCCTGGTTAGAACAGCACAGAAGATGACAAAGAAATCCAGTGGGTAAATGTAAGGGTGTGTCCATACCTCTGACCCCTAACTCATACCCAGCACCTTCAGGGATGCAGCTGTTCCATCCAGCCTCCCTGAGATCCCAGCTGATTGTACCCATCCCCACTCCACACTGCAATTAACTCTGGCCCCTGTGATCAAGGTGAGGTTCTCCCTTGCTGTGTTTCAAAATACAAATCTCCTTGAGCACACCCATCCCATCCCATCCCATCCCGCACGTGCCATCTCTGCCACGTGGGGCTATGCAAGACGGTCACTGGGTTTTGAGGCCACTTAGCCAAAATCAGTGCCCTGCCTCACAGCACACTTCCAGCACACCCAGACACTGCCGGGCTGCTCCATCAGCACTCAGACACGCAGGGATATCAGCTGCCTCTTGGCTTCTGGGCTGTTTGGGAAGGATCAGCATGTCCTCCTGCCCCTCTCTGCCTCCACATCCCACGCTTCAGCAGGAGGCTGTGACAGGAAGGGTGTGCAGAGGATTCACCGCTGGCAAGTGGCATGCCCAGGCACTGCACATGCGTGCCCTCACTGCCCTTGGCGCAGCAGCTGCACCAGCACCATCTGCACATTGCACCAGCTGCCACTGGGACCTCACATAGAAACAAAAAGCAGCACCTCTAGTGACCAACTTTTGGCATGAAATGAGTGATTTTAGACAAAAGCCCTGCTTTACCATGCTGGTGCAGAAGGACAATTATTTCTCCATGCAGCCCTGACCGAAGCACCCTGCCCTGCCCACACACCTTCCCCCTCCCCTGGAACCCCTCCACGCTCCCCTGTCTCCATGCTGGCCTCAGAGCAGCCCTGCCAAGACAGAGCATGGGACAAGAAGGGCCCTCAAGGGGAAGCAGGGGCTTGTGGTAGCCGTGACTGCTCAGGGGCAAAGCAAAGAGGCAAAACCTTCTGTTTCCGTCTCTCAGACAGAAAACCCTGTTAGATGTTTCTGGGGAAACCTCCAACTTGAACAAAAGTGAGGCTCCAAGGCTTCATTTCTTTTGGCTCCAGGGAAACCAGCCTGGCTGACCCACATGACTCCCAGCTGTGTGGGTACCCACGTTGGGATGTTCCCCTTGTTGTCACCCTGATCTGCTGTCTCCTGAGCTGAACCATGGACCTGAGAGGTCAGGGGATTTTGCGGGGCAGAGCCTGCAGACTCCAGCCAGCCCCTGTAGAGGCTGCTGGAGGTCAACATTCAGCATTGCTGGCAAAATGAGCAGGAGCCAGGTCCAGGACAGCCTGTCCTGCTCCAAACAGTGCTTCTGCTTGGAAGCAGGTGTCCAGAGCACCATGGTTGGACCCATAGCTCACATAGCAGTGTTCTGATAAACATTGGGAAAGCTGATCTTTGTCCTGCAGCTATCAAATCCCTGATGAGCACCTCTCTGAGGGATGCATGGGCAGGGGAAAAAGGTGGAGAGAAAACAGGGATTAACAAGGCCTGATAAAAAACATGACCTCTCTCTGACAACAGCCTGTGTCACAACTGACAGTATTGACAGGTCCCTGGGGAACGAATGAGCTCAGCTCCTCAGGCAGGGAGCTGCGAGCATCAGCCTGAGCAGCAGCATTCAGGGAAGGTGATTGACCGAGTGGGATGTGCTGGGACAGGTTTCTCCAGCAGTCACCACATACCAGCAGCACCTGCCCCTGAGGTGCCTTGGACAGCACATCCAGAGATGGCACCAGTGCCAGCATCACCGAACCTGTCCAGCATCCCCTGAGGGTCCTGTTGATGACCAAAGGAGGATAGTGAAGGGCCTGGAGGTGAAGCCATGCAAGGAGCAGGGAGATCACTTGGCTTGATCGGTCTGGAGAAGAGGAGACTGAGGGGAGACCTCATAGCAGGCTACAGCTTCCTCACAAGGGGAAGCAGAAGGGCACCAATCTCTTCTCTCTGGTGACCAGCAATAGAACCTGAGGAAGCTTTGTCCAGCAAGGCTTAGGTTGGATATTAGGAGAAGGTTCTTCACCCAGACAGTGGTTGGGCATTGGAACAGGGTTTCCAGGGAGGCGGTCATGCCTGCCAGAGTTTCAGAAGTGTTTGGACAATGCTCTCAGGCACAATAGTGTGATTCTTGGGATGTCCTGTGCAGGGCCAGGAGTTGTGCTTTGGTGATCTTTTGTGACCCCTTCCAACTCTATGATTCTAGGGAACCTGCTCCAACACTCTCTCTGTTTGCCCGGGAGACCAACAGCAGGACACTCCGCCATGGTGGTCAGTGCCCACACCTCACTGAAGGTCCTGTGGGCTTCTAGAGGCCCAAAAAGTGTTTGAGAGGACACCTTCATACCACCAGCTTCTACCCCCAGCAGCTCAGCTTTGTGCTCCCCCTTCTCCCCTATGTCCTCACCAGCTCTGCTGCTCTGCACCCCAACAGTGTTGTCGTTGGGTTTGGGAAAAGAGATGAGAGCAGAAGCTGGGCCTAGCTCCCAAACTGCATAGAGAGTAACTGTGTGCATGGAGGAGCAACATTTCCTGTAGGAAAGTCCTACCCTCGTTGTCTCTCCTCATTAAATACTGTGCCTGCAACACCAGGAGCACAGAAGCAGCTTTGTTGGTGATGGAAATGCCAAGGGCCATCACCATGTAGGTGGGAGGAAGCCACCCATGCCCATGAGGATGAGGTGGCTGCACCCGGCTAGAGCTGCCTGCTGTGCTGTCCTGCTGCTGGCTGATTCACTGGCCCCATGCCTGGGGTTCAGAGAGGCAAAGCTTCAGTCTCAGCAGGACTTCTGGTCTCCCTGCATTTGGCAGAGGGGTCTCCCAAAGCCCCTCTGTGGAACAGGTTACATGCCAGAGCACCCACCCCATGCGGAGCAGGGACCTTAATCATGGGTGTCCCCGTGGCTGAGCACTCCAGTACTACACTAACCCCACATACTGTCCCTCTTGGAGGCAGCTCACCCCACAGCAGATGTCAGGTTAAGAGGACAGATCTCTTCCCTCAGGTGCCCAAGGCCAGCACATAAGACCCCTGGATACAGAACCCTCACAGCTTAGGGCATGAAAGGAGAGCAGGAAAATGGCTAGCACCCTGTACAGGCTCTGCAGGAAACCAAGAGGCAGGCTATTAATGCTTTGCCTACTCCTGCTCCAGGAGGGACATCCTTAACCAGGGACTCCTAAAGCCCATGTCACCGTGGTCTGTAACAAAACATGTGACCCACTGCCTGTGTACAGAGCCATGCCCAAGCTGCCAACTGCTCCTGCCATTCCAACTTTGCTGACCTTGATCCAGTGTTCCCAGCCTAAACATGAGGCAATGTGCCTGCAATGGGCTCCTCTCCCTAACTTCACAGACTTTGCCCTCTGCCACTGCCTGGCAGCGAGCCCAGGGCCCAGAGGAGGAGCCATCCTCACAGCTGGCTTCCAACCCTTCTGTTTCTCCAACACATCTCTCATCACATGCACCTGAGTCGTGCCTCCCACAATGTTCTGCCTGCTCCCATCCACAAAGCCCAGACCCAAGTGACAACATATTTCCCTCCAGACAAGAATGCCTGTCATGTGCTGGGCACAGCAGGAAGAGCCTAAGTCAACCCAAGAGTTGCCCAAAGCCAGGAAAGCCAGGACCCACTAAAAGGTATCCAAGGAATTCAAGGCAGGGATGAGATGCAGCCCTCCTGAACCCTGAGCTGTGGCAGCTGCTGCCAGGCAGAGTGTGGAGAGGTAGAGTGAGGATCTGCTCTGCTCTGAGTGGTGTTAGTGGCCATCAATAAACCCCTGGCACCTGGAGGCCATGCTCACATGTCCCAGGGCTCTACAGGCCAGCCATGACAGAGCAGCATCCCCACAGCCTTCACACACTGCTGCTTAGAAGTGACTTATCCAAACCATCGCAGCCAGTTTGGCTTTTGCTGGCTCACCAAGAATGAGCCACCTTCTGCTCAGATGACAAAGACACAAAATATTGCTGCGCCTGCCATGTGCTGACCAGAGGGGTGCCAGCCACGGTGACTCATGGAGCTTCCAAGGGACACAACTCCCACTGAGCCCAGCTGAGTCGACCAAAGCTTCTGCTGAGACAGACAGAAACAGAGAAGGCCAAGTCTGGAGCTCTGCCTCCATGGTACACCATCTCTGTCTTTAGGAGTACCTTCTCCTCCACCAAAGAGGATCCTACACACACATTCAGAATCTGTGCTGCCTTGCACAGCCCAAGCCCAGGCTGGCTACCCAGCCACACTCCTGTTTGCTGTGCTTGAGGCAGCTTGAAGGGAGAAATGAATGCACAGTGAGCAGCTCAGCTGCTCTGCCTCAAGGTGAATGTCATCTGCCTGCCCTGTTGTCTCCCCTGCTAGCACTTTAGTTTGATACAAACCCTTGCACCTGCAGAGGCGTTCCAGCAGGGCAGCCTTTCCAGCCCTCTCTTGCTGAGCACTGGTGCCAAAAATGTTAATTACAGCATCATAGCCTCTCCAAGCTCTGCTCCTACACAGGAGCATCGACTGATGAGCTTAACAAGGAATTTACCACTCATACTGATTCTTCTCACAAGTTGTTCTGAACTCATCCACCAGTTCCCTTTCTGATTTCTCTTCTGAGCACAGCTCCATCGTTCAAAGCAGCACTGGCAATCTTCCCTGACTCTAGGGGGAGTCTTGCCTCTACGATTTGCCCATTCTCAGCAAAACCCATCCAGATCCAGGTCCCTCTTGGCTCTTCCCTGCCAGCCAGACAGGTCATGCTGCTGCAACGCTCCCAGAGGGGCTTCTGCTCCTTGTTTCTCACCCAGCTCTTCAGAGCTATGTCTCTCCTCACTCTGGGCAGCTCCCTTCCAAGACTTTCAACATCAAAGTTACCATCCACTAAGCCTGGATCTTTCCAAACAAGCTGGCTGTATTACACCCACCTGTATACAGGGACATGCCAGTCCTTGTTGTTCTCTTCCACCCCATTCCCTTCCTGGAGAGGCAAAGGTCACCCAGCTATGGGATTTCAGCTCTGACATACTGATCTCAAGCTTTCTCCTTCCTTGGCCAGGGCTCAGTTCCCACCCACCCTCCTGTTATCCATGCCCTACATAGCTGAAAGCCAGTTGAGCTGAAAAGCAATGGAGAATTCAGGCTGTGTTTGGAGCAAGGCAATATGTCTGCTCACAAAGGTGAAAAACCAGTGGCTCAGGATGAGGCACAGTCGTGAGATATTAGATCACACAGCTGACTGTGCCGGGTTTCACAGAGCAACCACAAGGAGTTTTCATACTCAAGACCTGCCCTGGAGGTTGTCTGGAAGGCTCCATATCCAAAAATCACAAAGAGCAAGCTCCTGTGTTAGCAGTGACTCATGGCTGCCACTGCCAGTTCTTCCTATCCCAGCTGGAATTTCTCACCACCCTGCACCACAGGGCCCCGTGCTCTGGGCAGAACCTGTTTTCATTGCACGGAGGAGTTGGGTCCAGAAAGGGATTAAGCTCCATGGACAGGCATCTGCTAGCCAGGAGCAGAGCATGAGGAGCCATCCTTCCCTGCAGACTGGCACATCCACAGCACTGGCCAGTTCTTTTCACAGCCAGCTGGGAGGTGGGCAGCCAAACCTTGGGAGCAGCCAACACCTGAGCCACCCCCTGCCCTTTGGGCAGTCCCTGTTTCAAGGAGCCAGGTCCTACCTGTACTTTCAGGACAAAAGAAAAAATGTAGGAGGTGGTTATGGTTCCCACCCCACCAAACAGTCTCATCCTTTGGCTGCAAAGACATCCAGCTTCTCACCACATGGAAAAGAGGGGAAGAAAGTGAGGCTGAGCACAACCAAGCCTTTTTCTACAGAAAGGCATGGACGAAGATGTCTGGGGTCACAAAAGCAGGCAGGAACCTGTGACAAGTGCTGCAGAACAGTGGGGCACCTCCTCCCACTGAAGAGCATTCCTCTGGAGACACCTGGGCTGCCTGTGCCTCTCCAGCTCCGTCCAGTACCAAACTTGTGGGAGATCACAAGTATACCCCATCTTTCCAGGTCGTTCCACTCGCCAGGGCTCAGCTTGTGCTTTAGCACCTTGTTCCTTCTTTGTGTCACTCTGAACAGGAAGCTGAGCTTGAGATCTCCAGAGGCCACTTTGCACCCACACCAAGGACACCCATGGGCAGCAGCTGATCCCTCACAACTCCTGAATCCCACACATGCATCTCCCAGGATGGAACACACATCTCAGTGCACCAAGTGCCAGCACAGCAACCAAGGAGAAGCTAAACCACACAGCAGGTTGAGCTCACAGCAGGACAGAAAAACATATCTTCTCTAACCCTGAGCTGCAAATCCTGAAGGGAGAGCTACACAGAGCTTTTAAGATGAACCAGAAACAAATGCATAGCTTTGCCGACACCAATGTCATGGATAAAGACTGGTCACACATCCTCTCCTCTCATCAGCCACTGCATCAGTCTCCCATTCTGCACTAAGTTGAATTCAGCTCAGAAGCATTGTGTCAGACTGTGTTTTGAGTAACACTTGCTACTTCATTTACCTCAGCCCAGAAAGAGAATGAGGAAAGGATAACAAATGACTGAGTGCCTCTGCATTTGGGGTAGGGGGGAAACTCCTAAAGATGGAGGTGGTGAGCATTACCTGCTACAGCCCAGGGCAGAAGCACAGCAAAGCTCAAGGTACTCATCTAAAACCAACCAAGGCAACATGCTTCATCTCCTCCAGAACAAGGAGCCAAGGACTGCTGCAGGATGCTGTGGGGATCGAGTACTCCCAGCTGAAGAGAACCAGTCACTGACTCTCCCTGTGGAGAAGGGAAGGCACTCCACCAGAAATAGAGGGTTTTGGTCCTAGGGTATTTTAAGACACAGCTGAACAAAGCCACAGAATCCAGATCTGGTGCTGGGACCGGCCTTATTGCATTTAAATAAACATCCACATAAGCACAGCCCAATCTGCTTCACAGCTCTGAACAGCTACAGCCACAGCTGAGGGAAGCAGCACCCTACAATGGCCAGCTCTTCATTCTGTTCTACTGCCAGGCCAAAACCCAGTACATTCCTACCCACACTAGTGCTGGTGTCTCAGGTCTTCACACAAGGCTGAGCTGAGAGGGTTTCCTCAGCCCAAACTCAAGCCTAAGACACCTCTGCTGCTGCTACCACCCTGCTGGCAGTAGCCGTCTGCTCAAAACCAGTAGAGGATGGGAAGTTAAAAAATGAAAGCAAGATTCTTTAAATCTGTATCCCTGCAAGCCAACTCTATGAATAGAGACTGCATTCTCCTGGCTGCCAGCTCTGTGCAGGTTTCCTACCCAGAGCCCACCCTGAGCTACTCCTCTTTGTGGGCACCCTGGCAGGAGGCACCAGCCTGGGCATGCAGCACAGCCTCCCTCCAACATCACCTGACCCCAGGCAGCCCCAGGGAAGTACCTGGGCTCCCCTGCCACAGAGCATTAAACCAGTAATTATGTGACACAGCAGGGTGAGCAAGCACCAGAGACATCTCCCAAGAGCCTAAGGCTGGGAAATAGTCTCAGACTTCCCACAGGTGCTCGGCATACAAAACCACACTGAAGTCTTCAGAAATCATTCATGTCTTTCCTTAACTAAAGAAGTAAGCCAAAAAGGTGGTTAACAGCTCTTCTGTGGCAGACAGGAGAGACTCCACATTTCCCAGGTACACGCAGGCTTACAGCACAAGGCAACAAATTTAATTTCCTTCCAAGCCTCCAAGTCAAAAGTAGATGGATATTGGAGTAAAAACACCACTGCATCAAGGACAAGTCAGTTTCAGGCATTTATTCATTACAGCAGTTGAAGTTACTTGGTGGCAGGTACTTGGTGAAGGTCCCCAGATAAACAACAGGAAGAATGGCTGGTACAATAGATTTATATAAAAGATTTAAATAGATAAAACAACATGGTAACCTCTCACTCTTGCTCTAAACAGAGCAGACTGGCCCTGAGTCCAGGTTAACATCATCCTTCCAAGACAGTCATGGTTAAAACTTTCAAGTGCCTGTACCCAGGGGACAGCAAGGCATCTGTTCTCACAGTTAAGGCAGGCTTGTGCTTCTCAGGCCAGCTCTTCAGGAGCTTGGTTTTAGCTGCTGTGCAAACCCTGCCTGCCAGTAAGGTTCGATCTTGTTGAACAGGTCTGTAGAGCCAGCCCCAGCTTTGGTGAACAAGTTTAAGGGCAGCTCTGCCACAGGTGAGCCTTCCAGTGCATCAGGATCAGCCACAGGTGATGTGTTTGAGCCATCTACAAACACCAGCAGAGCCAAGATGCAGGGCAGCACCCCAGACTGCTGCCTTTACTGCACTGAGCCAGATGGAAACCACTGGTTTTGAGGCTGTTCCTGAACCACACTCAGTTCAGTCAGGCTTCTGCAAGACACTGCTTTGCAACTGTGTTAAGATAGACTCGAGGTCTCCACTTCTACACCAAAAGAAAAATCCCATAGCAAAAGGTCTAAGTATTTCTCTTCAGTTTTCACACTTCCATTTTCAGGAACTGTTCACCTTCTGTCGAGAAGGAGGATTGTGTCTGAAGCTGCGTGCCTGCAGAACAGCTGGCAACACAGGTAGCACCAGAATGAAGAAATCCCATGTTACTGATACAAGACTCTCACCCCACTGAGACTAGCTTTACTTAATCTAAGAGATCACGGTATTTCTCTAGAGTCTGCTCCTCCAGTTCCAACAGCTTCTGGTAAAATTCCTCGGCAGTGTCTTCATCCACATCCATCTGGAAGACAAGGAAACAGCACTGTGAGACCATCACCTTGGTGGTAGCCAGTGCAGGCACCAAGGACAGCTCTGGGGATAAGCAGGATTCATTTCCAGAGCTTCTACCTTCACAAACAGCCAACTAAAGACATTTGCCACCAGGGCATAAGCCAGAATATATTTTGGGGAAGCATCATTACACATTTAACCTGTTCTGATCATCACTTCTATTGTCTTCCAGACTCCAGCCTAAGCCAAGAGTTACCCTAGGAAACACTGCAGATAACCTCACATCCCTTCCTGCTACTTAGCATTCAACAAGCATCTTCCTTCCACTTCAGGCACAGGACACCCTTGACACCAGCCCTCCCACGCAAAGCAGATGGCAGACCCTCAGCCAAGTCCCCTGCAGCAGGAAGCTCCCCCTCCACTGACCTTTCGAGGCTCCACATAGCATTTCCCCAGTCCAGAAGTACAGCTGTGGTATTTGACAAGAGAATCCAGGTACTCTGGCTTCTGTTTGAATAGCCACACCTGGGAAGAACAGCACAAAGATGTACGAGTCCAGCACACTGTGTCCCAGCCACGCCTGTGGGCGGAGACCTGACCACCAGCAGACACAGGAAAAGACACCACAGGTACTCCCACCAAGCAGGGGAAGATGTGATATGTACAGTTCCGAGCTGGCTTTCTTCAGATGTGACCTACCTGAGCCAAGAGTAATGCAGGTTTCTGCTAAAGCATGGCTAAACTTGCTCCCACTGTGCTTGGGACATGCTGTGCCCCCCACCACCCACCTCCATCCCTGTGCTGCACATCATTCTCCCTGGTCAGGATGTTTTCCCAAAATAATTTATTTTATGGGTACTGGATGAAAGTCATACAGCACCATGTGGCTGATCAGCCCTGGGGACAGCTGATTCCCCACACTCACTGCTGTGTGGTATTTGGGGGTCAAATATATCACCCACCCACCCACCAGCCTTGCTGAGAGGGTCTTTGCTCAAGTCACAAGACCCTAGAAGAGCTACCCAAACCAAAGGAATGTTAAAATGAAGTTGTGAACTACTTACGTGAGCTTCTGCTCCATTATAGGGTGTCAGAGTATAAGTTTTGGCAAAAAATCGGATCTGAGGGGAAAAGGACATGGCAGAATCTGTGGTCCAAGGTTTGTTGGCAAGCTCTGAGCAGTCCACACTCATCAGATAATCTACCAGAGGTACAAATGCCTCTCAAACTGAGCAATAGGTAACACTGCACACTGACTAAAGCATCCCTTTATCACAAACTGCTTTCTGGAGCCCCTCAGCAAGTCAGCAAGTGTCACTCCATGCTCCCACATGGAGTTCACCCCAAGGCAGGAGCAATGCGCCACACACACACACCTTGCAGGTGCCTCTTCTGGAAGGGTCTCAAGGGCAGGAATGGCAGGAGGCAGAGAGGATCTGCAGGACTGCAGCTTTGAGGACAACTGAGAAGGCATTGCCTCTTTGCTGCCAGGAGAAAGGTGATCCATCAGGATCAGCTGCTGCAACTGGGGCAGCTTAAGATGAAAGGCCACTCTTGCAGCAAGAGTATCAAGGCTCACAGCAGGCAGCCTTCAGGGACAGAACTGCAGTGAACCTGGAAAGCTGAAGGCCAGAGGAAGAAAGGCAAGGAAACTTCTGGGGAAGCAGGGGGAGAGGCAATAGACAGCCGGAGGCTTTGCTTCCCACAGGGTTGGAAAGAAAAAAAAAACAACACTGCCTTCTAGAGGAATGGAAAGAACAACACTGAAAAACAGGTTGTTCTAGAAATGAACAGCATCTCAAAGCACAGGGACCAAATTGGGGCCACATCCCGAGTTCTACTATCAGCAAGCTAATGGTGTTTCACAATCCTAAACAGAACTGGCAAACCTTTCAAGAGGAGCCTTGACAAACACTGCTGTAGCTGAAGGGCTGAACCCTGCCCCTCTGCACAGCATCCAGCACCAAAGCTCCAAATTCAGCTTGGAAATTGGGGCCCCAAGATGAGAAAGGGAAGGTTTGCAGAGGGTCCAGCCTGCCCAGCCCAACAGAAGGAAGAAATCTATACCAACACAGGCAGCAAGGAGCCAAAAGTGTGCTGTACATCACTTGCAGTGAAGTGTGTCACAGCCCAAAACCAGCCAGGACATCCACTCACCAACCACATGATGGGCATTAGCAGCTTCCACAGAAAAACGGGCAAAATTCTGTAGGTCATGTTGGACATAACAAGCCCAGGACAAACAACACTGGAATACAGACCCTGCAGAGAAGAAGCCAAGTCAGTGTGCAATTATACCACAGTTAAAAGAATGGGTCATACTCCTTCCCTCCCAGTACTCCTCAGCAAGAGAGGTTGTGTACAGACATCAGACAGTGATACTCCACTAAGTACCAGAGCAGAGAGCAATTAGATGCAGTGATTTTTAAGAAGTCCAAATTGGAAATGTGTTAGATCCATGCCTATTACAAACCCCCAGGGTAGAAAATGCAGCCTGCTGGTGCAATCTCCATGCAGCTCATCAGCCACAGCAGATATCCCACAAATTACAGCCCACTCAGACCAAAGGCTACCTCTTCTTTAAGATGCAAGAGCTCAGCCTTTTGGGACAAAACCATTTTCTCTGGAAGTGTTTGAGAATGGCTCAATCACTACTGCTGGACCAGGGCTGCAGCTGCCAACACAATTCATCCATCCCCCAGGACAGGGAAGGCAGGTTGCTTGTACAGCTCACTGGCAAACCTGAGCAGCAGTACAGAGCCATCACCAGAGCCTGCAGCTCCAGTGCTTGCAGGCAGCACTGCCAGAGCAGCCCTGTGCTGATAGGCAGGGACACCTGAAAAAAGCAGAGGCTCTGTGCTCTTTAACATCAATTCTGATCTAAAGACAAGAGCTTGCGAGGTAAGAACTGCTCCCGAAATCTCCTACTTTGGGAAGTTTTTCTGGCAATCTCTCTGGCAGATTCTCTACCCCCTGCACCACCAGTTCAACCTCAGCCATGTTTAGTTCTTACCTGTGTATTAAGGAATGCATCAGATTGCTATGAGTGAATGAATGCAACTAGGTAACAACAATGTCATGATAATTACAAACAGTAGCAGCTCATTAAGTTTCTGCAGCAACACAAACCCCATTATCACCTGGTCATTAAATTTCCTGTTCAGAACCACACTTGTCAGGTCAGTAGCATATTTAGAGGAACTGTATGATTCCTGCCCCTTGGCATGCTGATAGTCAGAGAGGCTGAATGCAGACTCCCTGGCATTGCTGGAGGAGGTCCAGATGAGTCTTGAGGGCTTCTCTTTACCGCAGAGTAGAGACTGAAGCTGACGAACCTGGAAAAAGAATTGTTAACTTATTTAACACAGCAGTTTCCCAGTCTAAGGGTATAACTTTACAGCACCTAAGGCTGTGAGCTTCTGTAAGCTTCCTCAGCCAGCTTTTCCTAGACTAGCCAGAAGCAGACAGTTGTACAAGCAGCCATCATTCTGTCGGACAGCTCAGTTGAGCATTTTAGAATTTAATACTGCCAAGCCTTAGTATTTATCCTGGATGGAGAACAACATATGATTGACCTCTGTCTACTGGCTCACTACAGTAACCTCAATATTATATTAACTCTTGCAACAAAAGTCACCATTTATTGATATTTAAACAAATGTCAAGACCTTTGCCCTGTCATTCTTTATCTGTCAGGCTGCAGCCTCCATCAGGATCTGAACCTATGAGGTCTGTACTGCCCAGACCCATCCCTCTACCCACATCAAACATCAGATTGAGGGTTCAATCTTCATAGAAAGCCTCACCAGCATAAAGTGTCCAAAGAGGTTGGTAGCAAACACCTCCTGAAGCCCATCTCCGTTCAGCCTGTCCGTCTGGGTCATGATGCCTTCCGCAGTGGTCAGCATGTGGAGCAGCTTCCTAGAAGCCAAGACCAGGAGTTAGTGAGGAACACCGCCAGGAGAAACCCACCACTCCCCTACATCAGCCCTTCAGCAGTACCCTCTGCCTCACAGGGTCCATACAGCTCCACCTTCAAGGGCAATATTAAACCATGAAAAAAACAGATGGGAAAGGTCTAGAGAGTATCCAGGTCCTTCATTTGCAAGTGCCTCAATACTGACTAGGCCAGAGAAGACTTGTCCCTTCCTTTATTTTCCCATGGTAAATTACTGTTAAAAACACCTTGTTCCCTCACTTCACACTCAGATAACTTAATCAAGCTCCAGCATGGAGCCAAGCCCTCGGGCCAGACCTAATGCAGGCAAGGAAACCAGCCTGGCACCAGTGCTCAACACCCCAACAGTTCTGTTAGACTCAGCACAAGTCACTGTGCTCCTCAGCTCAGCCCTCCCATGCTGCCTATAGAACAGCGATGCTCACACCAGCACCATGAGCTTCACAAAACACTGTGAGCCACAGCTACCAACAGCTACAGAAGCCTACACTGGCACCACAACAACAGTAAGGAGACCTAGACTTCAACACAGCAGCACGTCTCATGCGGTGGCAGGGGCTGCAGGCTTTGGGTGACCTCTTGCCTTCCCCATGCACCCAGCAGGCCTCATACCTGGGATCAGAAGAGGCACTGGGTGCCTTGGACCACCCCAGCACAGCACTCAGCCAACAAACCCACCCCACAAGAGTGCATCTCCCAGGGATGTGCTGTATCTCACACCAGGGAAGGAGACAAGTTCTTCAGCACTGGACCCAAGGGCACATCTTGATGATGTGCCTACCACAAGCAGGGGGCTGTAACTCCCGGCAACATGTCCTACCCAGTGAGGAGACCGTGCCAGAGAGCTTTGAAGTTCACGTGCGGGTTGGGCATGATCCCAGCGTTGAGGTAGACAAAGTCCAGACGCTGAAACCTGTGTGGAGAAGAGCACAGGAATCGGGGTTGGAGGGGGGTCAGAGGTGCCCAGTGGGGCAGAGCGTGGGCAGGGGGTGTCTGACGGGAGGCAGATCCCATACCTGCAGCGGAGCTCACGGGCGGCCCGCAGGATGGAAGCCAGGTTACCCAGGTCTACCTCCACGGTAGACACCTGGGCGGCGGGGTGGGTGGCCAGGATGAGGTCCCGCGTGGCTTCGCTCTTCTGCTCGCTGCGGCAGGCGATGCAGAGGTGGATGCGGCCATCCTCCTCTAGCAGCCGCTGGCACAGCGCCAGCCCCACGCCGCTACAACGAAACGATGTCAGAGAGAGCCCTGCCCAGGCCAGCCCGCCCCTCGCGGCCCCGGCGCTGCCCGTCCGGCAGTGTGGCTCACCCGCTCGCACCAGTCACCAGCACCACACGCTCCATCGCTGCCCCGCGGCCGTTGACCCCGCGCTATAAGCGCTGCGCGCCCCCGGCCCCGCCCCGAGCCTCCCCGCAGCCAATCGGCGCGCGGCAAGGGGACGGGGCCTCCGCCGCCGGTGGTGTGATGGTGAGCCGAGCGCGGGGGGCGGGGCCACCGGGACGCGCCCCGTGACCACGCCCCCGGTGGACACGCCCCGGTGTAGAGGTCACGCCCATTCTGCACAGGGCCCACCCCCTCCGGGGAAAGCCCCGGATGTCCCCGTTGTCCCTTCCCTTCCCTTCCCTTCCCTTCCCTTCCCTTCGGAGCCCCTTGTCTCCCGCACTGCCGCTCTGCTCAACCCTGTCATGCTTTGCCACCGAGGGAGGTTTTGCAGCTCAGCAGAAATGCCCAGGAGGTCGCCGTTCCTTGGTGCCGCCGTGGCGGGGAGGTCTGGGTGCCTAGGGCCCTCCGGGAGACCTCCGAGGCAGCCCTGCTCCTGGCAGGGTCCCAGCTGGAGCAGGGGATGGACCCCACAGCTGCCCCCAAACACCCCAGCGTGGTACTGAATGTGGGGCCATGCAGATCGTGCAGAGTGCCCGGGCACTGGGACCTGCAGATGTGCCCCACCTGCCCCAGTGCTCCCCGCCTGCTGAGGCACGGCTGGGATGGGCTACAGCGCACCTTGAGCACAGAGAGGCCATCCGAGGGGACAGGCAGAGGGGCACTAATTCCATGACATGAACAAAGCCCGTCCTCCTCTTCCACACGCTCAGCAGGGATGAGACATCCTCTGTCGCAGCCATTAGCAGCACGAGGGACACCAGCCANTGACATGGATGCTAAGCCTCAGAGCATCGTCCTCCCACCCGCTAGGATGAACAGCTAGTGTGGGTCAGCCAGCTGCTCTCTTGATCATCCTTGCTCCAACTCTCAGGCTGTTACCTGTGTTCCCACACCGCATCCTAGGCACACAGTGCAGCTCCAGAGCCCCCCAGCCCCGGGGTGCCCACGGGGGAGGCGAGCTGAGTGCCTGCAGAAGCACCACAAGGAAACCATGCAGCCGGATCATGTACCGAGTGTCTCTTCAGCGGGTTTGCCCCTACACATAGGTGCATCTACTGAATATATACACGCCTTAGCCACGGGATACTGGGAACTGTGCCACGCGCGCCTGCTGGTGCTGAACTAATGCGTACAAAAGTGTGGAGGAGTCCATGGGCCCTCCAAGTCCACAGTTCCTCCTGTCCAGCTGCAGGAGGGCCCAAGTTTGGGCCGTAGTGGGTAACCTGCCAGGGCACATCACTTTGGTACCTGCCCATCTTGCTCAGATGCTGGCAGCTTTGGGAGGACAGACAGGTGCCAGAATGCTGTGGGATGCTCAGGGTGGCAGAGCCCAGTTCAGATGCTTCAGCTGGACTGTGATCCCAAGCTGAGAGCCAGGGAGAGCTGGAGTGCCCTGCTCCATGCAGGTGAGGTTGAGGTTGTTGCAGGCATGGGTATCAGGCAGCTGCCAATGAAACTGCTATATTCATTCATTCCTCTCCTGGCAGATGAAGATGTGGGTTAACCCTGGGGGAGGAGGACCTGGAGATTTCCCCATGGAAGTAAAAGGTGCTAGCATCCTGCTGCCAGCTGCCATGCATCACCCGTGGGGCATCCAAACTGCATTTCGTGAGCAGTTGAGCTGCCCTGGAGTGGCTATGATCAGTGAGGGAATGTCCCCTCGGCACAGGATGCCCGCTCCTCCCTCGCTGCACACTCCAGCAGCTGGGTGAAGTGCTGGGAACGCCGTCAGTCTTCTCCCTGTGCAGCTGGGGCTGGTCAGCAGGGAGGGCGCTTCCTGCCTCTCCATGTGGTATGTCCAAAGCCCCAAATGTCTGCGGAGTCTTTAGTTTCACCCTGCGATTGCACAGCCCACTGAGACGCAGTGGCAGCTCCCAGCTCCTCCTGAAGCAGGTGGTGGCTTCTGGTCTGTCCCTGCTCCAGTGGGCACATACCTGCAGACATTCCTTCCCCAGGTGCCTGCCCGGCATGTGGGCTGAGCTTCCTCATGGAGAAAGTCCAGCTGAAGTTTGTCCCCTCCAGGCAGGGAAGAGAAGCTGCTCTGTCCCAGTCCTTGTCACCAGGAACACAATGCATCAATAAATAACCCTCCCCTGAGCCTGCGTTGCTGCCGGGCTCAGGTCTGCAGGGAAGTGGGAAGTCTGAGCTGTCCCACACTGTGGGGCTTTGCTGTCCTTGGGGGTCTCCTCTGAGGCCTCACTGCACAATGAGAACACGAGCAGCTGCTCAGGGTTGATGGCTAAGTCCGAGTGAAGTGGCTTCAGTTCGCATACGGGGCTCCTCTGGGGACAGGGAATGATGGGGACCAGGATAGGCGAGAGCCAAGGGTCATTCTTCACTGGCTGAGTCCTGGAGAAGGCGATGGATGTCCTGGAAGGAGGGACGATCTTTAGTGTCCCGTCTCCAGCAGCTGAGCATTAGCTTATAGACTGAGTCAGGGCATAGCACGGGCTGGGGAAGGTAGGTCTGCAAAACAAAAGGCAGAAATGACAAAGAGAGAATTACTGCCACAGAAACCAATGTGCAAACTGCTCCTGGAGAGCCCAGTTTCTCAGGGTGCCCCATCTCTCCATAGCCTGGGGTGGGGCCTGCACTGCCATGTGCCCAGGGGCAAGGTGACCCCCAGATGGCACAGTGAGGCAGCTGGGGACACCTGCCTCTGTCCCCCAGACCCTAAATGCTGCAGTGGGGTCAGTGAGCAAGCAGTGCCTTGGGCTGTGTAAAGTGCAGGGTTTGCCATGATGGGCCCTTCACCAGGATTCCTTCCCAGAGGAGTTTCCGTCCCATAGGTGCCTCACAGCGAAGCTCCCTATTTGATCACCATAAAGTCTCTCCCCAGGCTTCTGATGTCCCAGGTGCACCACTGGCCCTCTTGTCCCATCCCATCCCTACCTGCCGGCCCTGGTCCCGGAAGAACTCGCCAGTGTTTTCGATGACCTGCTCATCAGACATCTGGGAGTAGGGCTGCTCCCGGCAGAGCGTGAAGGTCTCCCACAGTGTCACTCCGAACGCCCACACGTCACTGGCCGTTGTGAACTTGCCCTGGCCAGAGGGAGTAGAGCAGGGTCAGGCATGGGCTTTACCCCATCCTGCTCCAGAAGCTGTAGGTGCTCAGGGATCAAAACCTCATTCTGGATGCTGAAGCATCCAGATCTAGTACCAGAGAAGTGCTTGGCCCCACAGACCTGCTTTCTGCCTGGGGCCAGAGCCTGGTGAGCTCCAGGCCTGGCTGGCAGTGACTGCTCTGAAAGCTGGGGCTTGCCAAGGACCCAGATCCCGGCAAAGGTAAAAACCAACACTGCTCCCTCTTCCAGGCCTGACCATGGCCAGGATAAAATGCCAAGCATCCCGCTTAAAGGATGTCTTGCACTGGGACATCAAAAATCACCATAGTCCCCCCCAGCCTGCTTTGAAAAGCGCCAGCACTCCCACTTTCCCCATGCTTCACCCCAAATCTGGGCTGCAGCGAGCAGAGACCTCGCCATCCCTCCTGCACCCCCCAGCCCAAGGGAACAGGGCAGTGAGCATCCCCAGAGCCATGTCAGTGTTTGTCAGAGGAGCCCAGGCCCTGTGTACCAGCAGGATGCTCTCCCAGGACATCCAGCGGATGGGGAGCACCGCCCGGCCCTGGATGCGGTAGTAGTCCCCACTGTAGAGGTTCCTGCTCATCCCAAAGTCAGCGATCTTGATGGTGTAGTGCTTCCCCACCAGGCAGTTGCGCGTGGCCAGGTCTCGGTGCACGAAGTTGAGGGACGAGAGGTACTTCATGCCAGAGGCGATCTGGGTGGCCATGAACCGCAGGTCACTGTCAGGGGCACACGGACGAATGAGCAGAAGGAAGGAAGGACAGCAACCAGAAGGTGCACGGCTCCAGGCAGGGTGTCCCAGGAGCAAGCAGTGCTGCGTGCCCCTGCCCTCCTAGGCCGCCCTACCTGACAGTGGGTGTGTGGCCAGCAGCGGGGCCACCTGCCTGCTGGCGGGACAGAAACTGGTTGAGGTCCCCATTCTCCATGTACTCGGTGATCATGCACAGGGGGTCATCTGTGATGCACACCGCCAGCAGCCGGATGATGTTGGGATCCTTCAGCCGTGACATGATCTTGATTTCCTTCAGAAAATCATTCCTTTCCGGAACAGAAACCACACAGATTGGATAGACAGACCCAGAGGGGCACGGAGTTGAGCACAGACTGGCCAAGAGTGCCACCTGCCCGCCCAAGCCTCCTGAGGGACCTGTGGGCCCCTTCCCCTGCAGCTGGAGAAGATGAGCTGCAGGGTGGGCTCAGCAGGTAGAGAGGCACTGAGGAGCTGGTTAGGACCAAGGATCCTGGCATATGACAGCCCAGCATCCCCAGAGAACTCAGGTGTGTGGTCCTTACAGCTGCACTGAACATACAGGTGATGGAGACAGGGGATGCTTTCCAAGCATCCCGGCTCTCCTGGTGAGGCTCTGCACAGAGGCAATACTGGGGTGTGTGCCCCCCTCAGCCCCTACCTGGCATTCTTGTTGGCATCTGCCCGCAGCATCTTCACAGCCACCAGCACGGGGCAGTCAGAGCTGCCATCCAAGCCCTCCAGGGCAAAGTCCTTCTCTGTGAACTTCTCCATCCCCTCCACTTCACAGAGGTGAACCTGGGGGAGCAAGGGGCAGCCATTACCTCTGCTGACTGACAGCCTTCCGCAGCCTCTGCAAGCTGGGAAGATCTTTGCCTGAGGCCTGCTCGAAGCAGGCCCAGCTCCTGCTCACCTCCCCAAACTGGCCTTCCCCCAGCTTCTCCTTGAAGGTCAGCAGCTTCCTGGGGAACTCCTCGATGGCCACATCCTTGCCAGTGAGCAGGTCCATGGTGAGGGCTGGCACTGAGTAGGTGTTGCCACCTGTCACACCCTGCAGGTTCACAATGTCGGCCTCGGCGTAGTGCGGGACACCCTCAGGGACGCTGGCCTGAGATGGCTTGGCAGGGCCGCTGCAGCCTGGGGGGACACAGCGGGGCCAGCCCTGCCGTGGGTGTCCTGCCCTGCACCCTCTGCTCCCTGGTGGTTGCTCACACTCTGCCCCCCTCTGCCCCAGAGCTCCTGCAGGGCTGCGTTCCTGCAGGCAGTGCAGGCTGCTCCACTCCTTCCCCACCAACGGCAAGCACACCAACCAAGCCCTGAGCACCCGAGGAGCAGAGATCAATGCCCAACCTCCAGACCACTGAGGAAGAGGTGCCAGAGCATCCCAAGGATGATAGTGGGACACAGTTTAGTCTGGCAGTGGACGTCAGTGATGGCTCTCAGTCACAGGCTTTGTGTGACCTTCATGTGGGATGCACGGCGACTTGTGTGACCTCTCCTCTCTGTGACAAAATGTTTGGAGAGTGGCCAAAAGCTGGGGCTGGAGAGAGGGGGCTGCAGCAGGCTCAGTGAATGGTGCCCTGGCTCTCACCTGTGAGATGGCTGTGAGCACGCAGGGTGTCCTGGCTCTCACCTGCATCCTCCTCCCCCGAGGTGAACTCAGGCAGCTTGCGGATCAGGCGGGAGGGCTCCTGGTAGTCAGGTCCCAGGGGGAAGATGCGGTCATAGGTGGAGCTGGACTCCTGCTCGCTGGGAGAGGAGGAGCGGTTGTGGTTGAACATGCTGGATTCGCTGGGCAGGGAGAGGCTGACGGTCATTTCATCATCCAGCATCCTCCGTGATGCCTGTGACAGCGTGGCAAGGGAGGAGAGAGGTGGGATTCCCCCCAGCATGGGCAGGATGGTACCTGGGATGTGCCCAAACCTCCTCTCCAGTGCCTTGTCCCTGGGTTGCACCCCTGCCTGGATTCATCCTCATGTTTCCCCCTTCTTGTCTGCCTCTATGGAGAAGGGTTTGGCTTCATCAGTTCTGTGAGTGACCTTGTTTAGGTGGTGGCTGTGGTTAGAACCCTCCACACTCAGGCTCCTGCTCCCCAGACCAGCGTCAGGACAGAGGGATGGACAAACAGGTAAGTCCCAAAGTCACCACCCTGCTCAGCTAAGTCCCCTTGCTTGCAAGATGGGTGAAAAGTACAGCCTTTCCACAGAGGGAAAGGGAGCATCAGCCCTTGCATGGAGTCTGTTTCCTGTGTGCTGAGCTCCCAGAAGAACCTGCCCAGAATGAGCCCACCATCACAAGGCACCTCACCAGCCATACCACGCTTGCCCACCTTCTCCAGCATCTTCTGCCAGAACTGCCGCCACAGTATGATGACAATGATGGCCACCAGGATGAAGATGATGGCCACCAGGCACCCGATCAAGATGCGCGTGTTGCTGTCGTCTACCTTGAGCGTGGGGTCTAGCCAGAGAAGGAGACAGCGAGGGCCGGTCACAGTGAGGCGTGGGGAGACTCCCCTGCCCCTTTCCTCCATGGGATGGGGCCCACCTGGCACAGGGTGATATGCTTCCCATGCTTACCATAAGTGGTGGGGAGCACGGGTGCCTCGGCGGGGGGCACTGAGTTGTTGTACATGGCTGCATCTGGCCAGGGAGAAGACAACATCAGGGTGGGGGTGTGGATGCCTCACAGCCCCACTGTCTCCCTGAACCTCCTGCCCAGGAGAGCCTGATCCCCATGGGAGGAGACAGGTACCTGACTGGAAGGTGATCTCACTGAACATCATCCAGGTGTCAGCAAAATAGTACTGGCACTTGATGGCACTGGCCATGCGGTGAAGCAGAGGCACGGTGACGAAACGGGCGCTGGGGTTCACATCATCCAGCACCAGCACTGAGGAGACGGCGCTGGGCTCCCACTCACTGGCATCGGCACGGAAGTAACACTGCACCTCCTTGAAGATCTTCACACCTTTGGCGAACATGTTGTTGCAGTGGACCTGTGGGGCAGCCTGTCAGCACGGCCACCAACTGGCACAGGGAGGGTGACAGGGCGGGGGGGGTGAGGACCTTCATGGCGGTGAAGTTCCTGATGCGGTCAAACTCAAAGGTCATCTCCACGTAGCCGCTAGCCGTGCTCTCGTTGCGCCAGCCCACATAGTCGTAGCCTGGCCAGACGTGGTACTCGTGGGTCTGTGTGAAGTCGTCCAGCCCCGACACCCCGTCTGTCAGCTGGCCCAGGCCCTCTGTCATGCTGGCACGTGCAAGGGGACAGAAGGAGCGTGATTCTCACCAGGCCCACAAACCTGCACCACCCAGCACCCTCTGGCAGCTCCTCACATGCCTCGGGACACTCAGGCGGGGATTTTGTTCCTGATGTTCTTTCTGTAAAAAGCCGTGGGGTGCTGAACATATGGTACAGCTAGAGCAAATCCAAGGGAAAGGCTGGGGCTGCTTCCCCCATCACACTGTCCCCCTCATGATGTGCAGCCTTCTGAGGCTGGCCATGTCCCCCACCTCAAGGACACTGCAAGCATTTGCTCTGCTGAGGATCAGCCTGACAATGCAGGGAAGAAACATGCCCCTCACCTGCTGCCCAGCATGGCACCCAGTCCTCACCTGTACCCGAAGGCCCCATCGTACACTGAGTCGTTCAGGTAGATGATGGTGCCCCCAGGAAGGATGAGCTGCTGCCCGACTGGAGCGTTGTAGGACACCAGCCCATCTGCAGGGAGGAAAGGGTGAGCGCATGGACACTCCACCAATCCCGGTGCTGCAGGACAGACAGCCCCCACTGGGATGGCCAGCACTCCAGGATGGGCACTGGGGGCACGGGGGCAGGCACGGGACCGCACCACCCACCCAGCCAGGCACAGCCGTACAGCTCCACACGCAGGCAGATGTTCATGGAGTGGTCAGTGACGGGGATGAAGCGGACAAAGCGGGCGATGAGGGGCGGCTCCAGGTCCTTGAGGACGATGTCGTAGGTGTTGGTGTTTCCATCCAGCACCTGGAAAGAGAGAAGCACAGTGGGGGTGGGCAGGAGGAGCCTCCTCACCCACCATCCAATGCAGCCTCCACCCACCTCCTCACCTGCTTCCCTTGCCGGTTCCTCCAAGAGATCCAGCGGCTGCCATCCCGGCTGTAGTTGATTTTATACATGGGGGCAAACTCATTGCCGTGGCCCTTGGCGTGGCGCCCCTGGGTGCCCACCAGTGTGATGAAGTGCAGGGCTTGCAGGTCAATCTGCAGGAACTCCTTCAGGTCATTTGGCTCCACCGGGGTCTTGGGGCACCAGGCTCCATCACCCTCCTCTGAGTCCAGCCTGTGAGCCCAGAGTGGAGGAGCTGTTTGCACATGGCTGAGGCCATCCCCATGTCCCCCTTCTCCCTCCATGCCAGCCCAGACCCTGCTGTGGCTATTGCAAGAGGGTGCCCACACTCACCGTCCGTACTTGGCAGCTGTGGAGTCAGACCAGTGGCTGGAGGCTGAGATGTCCTCATCAGGGATGTGCCCACCCGACATTCCCAAGGGGTACCGACACACCGCTGCAATGACACCGGCAGAGTGCTGAGCAGGAGAGAATCCCTCCATGGAATTGGCCTGGGCTGGGGCACATCCACCATGCCCCAGGGCAGCACTCTCCGTCCCTCTGGCTTACAGAGAGAGGACGAAGCAAGGAGGGGACAGTCCTTCACTTCTTGAGCAAGTGAAGCCTCTGGTCAGAAGCGGATGTCAGCCCAGCTCCAAGTGAAGTGGGCAGAAGGGGAGGTGGCTCCAAAGGCTGACAGGTACGCCAGGCCCTGTCCCCAGAGATCTCCTCAGCCTTGCTGGCAAGGATCTTGGCTGTGGTGGAGAGCCTATGAGCTGGCACTGCTGTCCCCATCCTCCAGAGGGCTCACTCCAGAGACCACTTGCCCAGAAACCTCACCGGCAGCAACTGTGTCGCGCTGCCCCACTGCTCCCTGTCCCTGTCTGGGGGAGCAAGCGACCAAGACAGGCACTCATCCTCCCTGCTGACCTCTCAGCTTCCACCACCAGCCCTGTTCCCGGCCGGGCTGCAAGTGGAAAAGTACCCGGGGTGGCAGGCGGGCTGCACCACAGAGTGGCAGCCGACTCCCTCAGCACCGCATCCTCACTGCTTCACAGGAGTTATTTTTTCACGCCTGGCTGCCAAGAACACTGCTGAAAGGGCAACTTGTTTGGCCATGTTTACTGTCTGGCTGCTGGCTCCAGCCCACCGCGCTCCTGCCACACACCACCCCATGCAAACACCCACACTGAGGTGGCAAGGACCAGGCAGGACTGTGCCTGGGCCACCTCCCGCCCCACAGGCTCTGGCTTGCCTGGCACTGCACCCACAAAGAACTCACGTCCCATTCTGTCACCATTCCTGGGACACTACACACAGGGACCATATCCTACATCAGGCAGAGGCATGAGCGCATCTTCATCATGAGCATTGGCACAATGGGAGCATCTCTTCTTGTCTCCTGCTCTCCCACTCGTGATGCTCTGCAAAGCGCAACTCACACTGAATTCGCATTTAATTCTTGCCGAACATGGAGCCAGCCCTGTGGTTTTGTCTTGGTAATAACAATGCCAGCCAGTGGCAGAAATCCAATTCTGCCAGCCATAGATGTCTGCAGGAAAAACAGGATTGCCTCTCTAAGTAAGCACTGTGCAACCTCCGGGAAGACCCAGCTAACTCCTCCCACAGATGGGAGAAGCCTTTGAAGGAACTTGTTAAAGGGACTCCCTGGGGAAACCCTGGGAAAACCTGGGCTCTGTCCATCCCTGCAGCACGGGATGGGGCTGAACCCTGCAGGAACAGCCATCTAAACACACTTGTGCTGCCGGCTGGCGCAGTATTGTGGTTTCTGAACAGAAGCCAGGCACCCCGTCAAGCCACTTCACCAAAGCCAGCCTTGGTCTGCTGCAAAACCACCAGAGAAGGCACAGCCCAGCAGAGAAAACAATAACTTGCCACCTGGCAGCCTCCAGACTCAGTGAGTCCCCATGGGCAAGGGCCCCATTCAGAGCCCAGGGCTGTAGTGCTTTGCCATGTCCAGCGCCCTGCCAGCTGCCAGGGGCAGGACAGCACCCATGGCACGCTGTGGTGGGCTCTGCAAGTCACTGCAGGTGCCCAAGTGAGGTGCAGGACCACAGAGTGACCAGCCAGGTGCAGGCTCGGGGGGCCATCACATACTGCTCCCAGAGCTGAGAAAATCCCAGAGATGATGGAGACAATGCGAGTCCAAATTTGGCCATCTGGCAGAAGCAGAGACCAGGGAAATGAAATTATGGCACCTGCAGCCACCTGGTCCCTGTCTGACTTACCGGGGTTGACCTGGGCTCTGGCAGCATGTGGGGTGTGCAGCAGCAGCAGTGGCAGCAGTGGCAGTGGGAGCAGTGGCAGCAGGGTCGATCTGGGCGTGGCTGACATGTTGGCAGTCCTGTGGAGACAGAACCAGGTTTTGTCATGCTGAGGCAGCTGAGGAGGGGGCAAACACCAGCCGTGCTTGGGGCAGCCAGCTGAGGGTGGGAGCACTTCTCCTGCATGAGGTGTCCCCACTTCAGCCTCGGAGGAGGAACAGAGGCTCAAGCCTCAGATCTGTGGTAGTCACAGGGATCCCAGACACCACCCCTGGGAGCCATGGCATGCCACATCCATATGGAATGGCCACAGAACCCACGGGAAGCTCCCGGGGCTCTGCCCGGGGCCAGCACTGGCCGCCTCCACTGAAGGGCACAAAGGCTCTGGCCGGGCTGCCCACCCTTGGCTGCCTTTGAAAGAAGTTGTACAATCCCATCATATAAGACAATAATAGCAGGGTGCCAGAGTGGTTTCCTGCCTGCTGGCTCTGAGAGAGGAGAGCAGACAATCACCCGAGATTTACAGGGTATTTACTGCGATAGCTCCCCATGGCAGAGTGGATGCTAGGGCCATGTGTGACACATAAAGGTGTGACAGAGGATGTGGGAGCCAGCTTGCATGCTCTGCCTCGAGGGGAGCATGGATAGGGCTGGAGGGGACCTAGGGGTCCTTGGAACAGAGCTTGGGCCACAGCATGGGGAGAAAAAGGACTGGTGCTGCTGGGGCTTCTCCTCAGAGGGGACAAGGGGACCTCCCCGGGACGTGCCTGCCCTTGTGTCAGGGCTGTCACCACAGCCATCGCCTTGGTCCCAGCCAGCCCTCAGCTGCCAGGAACCCCCAGAGCCCGAGCAGCTCCCACTGTGCCCACACACCTCTGGGTGACCACCATGGGGTGTGGCACCATGCCGGGGGAAGCACCAGGGACACCCCTAAACGTCACAAGTACTGCTCCAGGCTCCCTGAGCTCCCATTATCTGCTAACAGCAGATATCCCCTTATCTTCACACCAGCACCAGATGCAATCAGTTCTCTTTCTATTAAAAAAAGCTGTTTTAATCTAGTTTAAATGCACATTAACCTTTGAGAGAGCAACCTTCTAACCTGGGGGTTAAAGGGACCGCAGCTCCTGTCCTGGCCAAATGGGGCCTGGCTGCTGGAGTAAATCCCAGCCAAGCCCACTGAACTAGGGATGTCTGTCTTGGCTGGTACATCCTTGAACCAGCCCAACACCACTGACACTGCAGCTGAATGTCTGGTTGTGTCCCTGCATTACCCCATGGCCTTGTCCCCACCACCAAGAAAAAGGCTAAACACTCCCAAACCAACTGCCCACATCCCACAAAGCCAGCTGGGAGGTGCTGGATATGGCCCTGGTTGCTGCCACAGCTGGGGCTTGGCATGGCAAGAGCAAGACCAGGGCTTGCTGTAGCCACACCAGCACTCAAGGGGAGAGCAAAACCCCAGGAGCTGCTACCTGCACTTTGCAAGAAGCTCTCTGCACAGCACAGCACCCTGCTGGATTCCTGGAGGACTCTGCCAAACACCACAAGCTCTGCAGGAAGCACAAGTAAACACTTGCACTTGGGATGATTTCCGCCCCCTTTTTTCTAATTTTCTTTTTTTTCTTTTTTTTTTTTTTGAAAAGCACATATGTAGTTTTTTCCCCCTTATTTCCAGCTGGGAAACTGTAGTAGCTAGTTGCAACTAACTCAGCTGCAACTGGGAATTTCAGCTACATTGCCCAGAGGCACACACAGGAGGCTCCTGCGTTTGATGATGGCCAGTACCCCCCCCAACATTAAAAATCTTATTTCCTTCTGCATTCCAAAAAATGTCCAGGGATATTTTTTCCCCACTATTCTTTCAGACTGAGTAAATTCTTTAAGCATCAGGATACCACATGCTGTAATCTCCTGCAGGGAATGCATTTACATTTAGCTTAGTATAGGGAAATCATCCCCACGTAGCCACTGGGAAATGCTCATCGTTCCTCAGGGGTGTGGGGCTGGGGGACAGTGTGGGGACAGTGTGGGGACAGTGACTCAGGCCACGAGGTGAGGGCTAAGGGACACGTGGTCAAACATAGGGGCAGTACTGGCAGCCCAGCTGGAAATCAGTTTTGTACCGCCAGCCCTGAAAAAGGGATGGCTTTGCAACATTTTGACTGAAAATGTTCACTGAAAATTTTCAATCACTGGAAAGTTTTAGTGCAGACAGTTTTTGAAGCTCCTCCCTAGCATCACCCGGGCTTCGAGTTTCCCTTGGCTGCTGTTTTTTTGTTGTTTTCCCTTCTTATTTCCCTCCTTCCTTATTATACTGAAATAACCAAGGGAAATACTTGGGGGAAAAACTAAATCCACATTTGTTAAGAGACAATCCCCACCTGAGCGATGGTCCCTCTTGCTGTCAGCCTGTTCCAAGTGAGGTCCCCAGCTGGGTGAGGTCCCCAGCTTACTTCCCAGGGGGCACTGCCACCTTTGCTGACACTGGAGGAGCATCATCTATGGGGAGAGGGCTGGATGGGAGCAGCCTGCACCCCTTGTGCACTCCAGTTCCTGGACATAAGTCTGCCAGGACTTCTAGGGTTCCTGTTGCAGAGCCCCAGTCCTCACACGAGGCTGGGGCTGACGTTCTGCTGGGTGGGACATGTCAAGGCCACTCAGGGAATGTCCCTGAGTGATGACAGGCTCGCTGTGAGCCCGGCCCAAGGGTGTTTGGATAAGAGGGTTCAGGATCCCTGCCCCAGCTGGTGCTACAGCCCCCAGCATGCCGTGCTGCCAGCAGCCTTGGCAGGAGCACAGTGCAGCATGCCGGGACCCGTAGTCCTCCTGCCTTCCAAAAATGCCATTTTAGACTTTTTCTGGGCTGGATGCAGCCCCATTTCCTGCAGCAGCAAGCACCTCCCCAGCCACGGGCTCGCTGGCTCAGCCTGGGGCATCGCAGCTGTCTGGGGTGAAGGAGCAGCCAGCATGTCCCCATGGCTCCAGCTGTCCTGGCGAGACTTGCCAGGAGCATGGCTGGGGGCCTGGGGACACCGTCCTGAGGGTTCTGCATCCTGCAAGTGCTCCCCGACAGCTGAGAGCTCCCAGCCCTGCTCCACACTCCGTGCCACAGTCTCGCCCCACTGCCAGCAGGGCTCTGCAGCATCGCCCCAACGCCATCCGGGGCTGGCAGCCACGAGTGGGCTCCCAGCACCAGCACTGGGGCACGATGCTCACGAGCACCAGGCAGTGGCCTTGTGCTCCCCTCCCCAGTGTGACCTGGTGCCTGGCTGGGGGACCCTGGGGACAACAAGGCCTCTCTGGCTGACCAGCGCTGCTGCAAAATCTACCAACAGACGCACAGGCGGGAGCTGAGGAGGGACACCAGGAAATGCTGGCCTGGCACAAGGCAGGGGGGAAACGCTGGCACTGTGGGGTCAACTGGCAAAAAGGGGTCAATGGTCACCTCCCCAAGTGAGGACAGTGCCCTGCTGCTGCCCCAGACCCTTCCCAGGCAGACCCACACCCCAGCCCCTCCGCCTGGGCTCCACCGCAGAGCACGCTTGACCCATATCCCCCCAAAATCCCAAGCCTAGGAGGGTCAAACACGTCCCCAAGCAGCTGAGAGTGACTCACCGAAGCAGGGCAGCGGTGGAGGGTGGGTGAGCTCTTCGCCCCTCGCCCGGGCCGAGGGAGCCAGGTGAGGAGCGAACTTCCCCGGGCTGATGCAAGATGCCTCTGGGAGCTCGCTCACATTCTGCAGATTCCTGGGAGCTGGCCAGAAATCCCACAATCCTACATCTTGCACATTTGGTTTCAATTAGGGAGCGGAGAAGGGGAGCCAGTCAGCGATCCGGGCTAGCTTTTCGGCAGAGGTTATTTTCCTCGGCCCGAGGGAATGTGCGCAGAGCTATAATTTACAGCAAAACCCATTCATAGCGCAAGAGAAAAAAATAAAAAAGTCCCCGTGGCCAGCAAGGGAACTTAAAGCAATAGGCAACATTTCACTTTCCAGTGCTTGCCCCGTGGCTGTGGCATGGCACACGTGTCCAGGACCCTCCTCCTGCACTGGGGGCAGGGTAGGACACCCCCAAAATGCAGGCGATGGGGACACTCCACAAGACCCCAGAGCTGTCCCAGAGAGTCCCACATGGGCTACCCCTCTCTGGGCCCCTGGGGGAATGATTTGGGACTCCTGCACGGGCACACGTGGCCAGGACAGCAACCAGAGGGCCAATCTGGCTCAGGGCACGGGCTCAGTGCTCCAGCTCCCCGAGCTCCATGCAGAGCTGGTGGCTTGACATCATTTCCAGGCACTAGCCTGGCATGGCGGCCACCAACTACACAATGGGGCAGGGAGAAAATAATAGTAATACTACTAATACTAATAATAATGGGCTTACATTAATTTTCGTGCAACAGCAAAAACCACAATTAAAGAACTTTTTCAAACATTTTTTTAGACTGTTTTGGCTGTGTTGAATTCCACACTTACATTATGGGAAGGAAGTAGCACCCCTGGCAGCAGGCCAGCAACTCCCTAAAAGGCTGTCTGACTAGACACCCTAAAGCCCCAGGGCTGTAGCCTGGCTCCTAAACCAACTTCTTTGTCAGCCTGAAGTCTCCAGACAAACCAACTGAATCACAGTCAGAGGAAGCCACCCACTGCTCCCAGCAGACACTGTTGATCCTTGTCACTGCCACCAGAGAGGGGCTGCAGCACCAGCTGAGCCAGCACTGCCCAGGGCCACAGAGCAGGGCACAGCTTCCCCTGGGCTGGCAGGGAGCAGGTCTGAGCAGTGCCCCATGTGCTGCCCCAGATCAGCTGGCAGGGAGAAGCACAGGCTGCCCTACGTGCACACGGGCACAAACACCAGCCAGCTCTGCTCCACTCCCCTCCTGCTACCTGGAATTGCTGCTCAAATAACTTGGCAGCAGTCAGCACCCTGGCACTCTGTCCCAGGATCTAATGCAAAGGTGGTGGTCTGCAAAGCCAAAAAGCCAAAGGCTCGCCCACACACAGCCCAGCCAGTGTGTGGTGAGCCAGCAGGAGGCACAGTGCCAGCCAGGACCCCCCACACTGCCCTGGTGGCCCAGGCACAGTGCCTGGAGAACCAAGTGCTTGGCTGAGCCCGGGATGCCCGGCAGCCACCTTTGCACCTGGGAGGGCATGTGGTGACTTCCCCCAGAGGGAGTGGTTTGGGTCCCATTCCCAGGCCTGCAAGGGAAAATCTCTCCCCAGGCAGCCACGGGGCAGTGGGAAGCTGTGATCACATCAGGATCAGGAGAGGAGTTGGCCAAGCTCTACATCCTTCTGCCCAAACAGGAATGGAGCAGCACAGCTGCTCTGCCCAAGGCAATCAGGACACCATACTCCTTGGCAGTGGGCTCACGCAGGAGCCAAAGAGCCCCTCTAGGAAAAGCAGAAGGCACATGGCACTGGTAGAGGGCTCAGTGCCAGGCTGGTTTAACCCTGAGCACTCCAGCAGTGCAACACACCTGCCTGTTCCTACCTGCTCAAGGCTTGCCACTGTTTGCAGAAATGTAAGAGGAGGGTGCAACTCTCTGCTTCCTCCAGGAACACCCCAAATGAGCACTACAGGCTAGAGGCCCTGTCTGCAGCCACCCTAGACAGCCACCCTTTCTGCACTGAACAGAGCATTTGACACGATGCAGTCGGCTCTCTACTCCATAAGCCTCTTGGTGGAAAGTCACCGTCACTCAAACATCACCAGAAGACAAACAGGAGTGACTCAGAGTTTAATTGGGTGCTTCCAGTTGTGCAATATACAAAGGATGACCAAAAGGGAGGACATGGGCAACGGCAAAGACCCTATTAAAAAAAATAGTCATGTAGATTTAAGAAAAATAAAAATTCTAGATTAAACCCAGCCCCATATCATAAAAATCCTCTCTCTGCATGTACAATGACTATTACTATACACATTTAAAAATAAATGCCCACAGCCTGGAGTGCGAAGAGCAGCACTACAGCTGTGCTTTGAGGCAGGGGAATCCATAGCGTTTGGTTTTTAAATTAAAATATAAATAGAAGCATACAACATGCCAAGAACCGAGTGGGCAAAATCCTCCTTTGCACAGGGCCAGAGCAAGCAGGAACAGTCCCTACTAGGCCCAGCTATCAACCTTCATGTGCCCCAGTTCCCGGTGGGATGGGCAGCACGCTGCCACTACATCCCGTTCTTCACCAGCTCGTGGATGCCATCCTCGTCAATGATCAGAGGTGTGCGAAACTCCTGGTCCTTCACGTACTTCTCCAGACCCTGTGGGAATGAGAAGTGGCTCATTAGGAACACACTGCACATCACCTGCTCTGCTGAGCTGCCCACAGGTGCCTCTGCTCCCCTCCTGTGCTGGCAACTTGGGGGACACTGCCCCAAAAAGCTCCCCAGTGAATTACAGTTGCTTTTGTGGTTTATGCCCTCACACGTGTGTCCTGCCAGCCCGGTCCATCTGCAAGGGCCCCCCAAGCTCTGCAAAGACAGTACTCACTTCTCCTCCGTAAGAGACAAGGGGAGAAATTTCACACTGGATTGGTAGGTCATTTGCATCCTTCAAGCTGCAGAGAGAATATACAGTCAGGAGAGTTAGGTACAGCCCGGGGGGACACAGATGGGGTCCAACATCTGCCGAGGCCAGGCGGAGGGTCAGGGGCTATCTGGTGCGCACAGAGACCCCACCAGCACAGAGCTGCCCTGAGTTAGTCAAGCCTTGCGTGCTCTCCACAGAGGTGCCAGCTAAAGTTTAGACGCCACCAGCGACTGAAAGGGAAAAGAGCTTTAGATGGGGCTTTCATGATGCCTTTCCATGTGTGTAACTACAGTAGTGCCTGTGCCCTCAGCCCCGCTATTTTTGATGCTGCATGGAAACGAGCCACCCTTTCCTTCTCCTCCTGCAGCCCTGGGGTGATGTGAGATGCACTCACAGAGCATCTTCCCATAAAGCAAGAGGTCTTACTTTAAGCCCTCTCTCGCTTAAAGCATAACCTGAGAACACAGGCTAAGCCCTTCTGTTCACTCAGAAACACTCCCTGCAGCACTGTCTGCTCCTCCTGCCTTTGCCTGTTAGATCAACTATCTTGGCTGCTCTGTTCTGCCTGTGAGCTAGAGCTGGTGAGCAACATGTCAGAACCACACCAGTGCTGCCCACTTCAGCAGCACTGCTGGGCAGGGGCCCATGTGGGGTCCCTGACCCTGCTCCTGCTGCCACCAGCCTTTGTAGGACATGCCTGGATGAACCCTGGATCCAGCTGGCCTGTAAGTCTGGGGGTACAGCTGTCTGGACCCAAGAAGCAGCCATGGCAACAGCACCCCAGGGTGCCCCTTCCCAGCCAGTGGCCACAGCAGCCAGGCAGGCATGGCAGGATGCCATCCGTGACAATGCTCCCTTCACCCAGCTCAAAGCTCCTTCCTCTGCCACGCACTCACTCAGCCCTCTCCTGTCCCAGATGTCAGTAAATAAAACTCATTCAATTCCAACCCACACTGGTATTTACCTTGAGTGTTAGATTCAAGATAGTTGTTTTAAAAAAAAATTGACATTAACTGGTAATGAAGGGTAAATGTGGGACTACGTGCAGCCTTTCTCTTGCATGTTAACTAGTGCGATGGCTTAGTCATAAGCCTGAAAACACCTGGAGTGTGGAATTAAAACAGAGATAAAACAGCTGTATTCTACCAGAAAGTACCTGAAGATAAAGCTTCTGAAGGAGGGAAAGGGAACAAGATTGTTTACTCTGTGAGTCATTTACACTCACCAGCTCCAAGTCCCAGCATGCCTGTGCCTACAGAACATAACGGAAGAGTTAAAACTTCCCCATGTATTCCCGTAAACTTGCAAGCACTGAGCCAGGGGCTTTCCCTGGTGTCACGCTCTGGATCTTCCAAACTCAAGAGCTGGACTCACACAAAGCCCAGCTGGCTGCTGCGCTCAGATTCACACATGCTACATCAAAGCCTGACTGACATTTGCTTCATATTTTTAATCCCATTTCGGTCTGCCTGGATGCCTGGCAGACATTGGGAGATGGCAGCCATCCCCAGCTCTGGGACTGGCTGGGACCAGGCCCTGCCGTGACAAACAGGGGAGCGGCATCAAGGGGCGTGCTAGGGTGTTTGCCAACAGCATCCTGCCTGCGGGGTGACTTTTGGGGGCTGCGTGCAGTCATCATCAGGCTGTTGCCATCCTGCATCTCTACCAACAGCATGAGCCCCATCCAGTTATCCCTGTGGAAAGGAGCCCAGCACGGAGCAGAGCTGCCTGTGCCCACCACCATGAGAAGCAACATCCCCTGTCCCCAGGAGTGACATGCCCCACTGCCCACATGCGGCCCCTTAGCCCTGTTAGCCTGGCCCACTGCTCTGCCTGCAGCCCATTAGTCCCTAAGCACAGCCCCGCCACCATGCACCTGGGACATTAATAGTTACTTGTCATTGACATCTGCTGGGCTGGCAGCTGACCTTCCGTTTGTGACGCTGCACAGGAATAAACAAGGGTTAGCAAGGGGGGAAAAACAGAGCAAAACAAGTCTGGGGTATACTGATCCCTAAAGAGGGCAGTGGGAGGAGGTCTCGTGGTTGAGGGCTGCTTTGATGCCAGCCTGGCTGCTGCATGGATCTGCTAGTGTGCTCTGGCTTTAGGGAGCCACCTCCTCCCTGCAGAGGCAACCTCGGTGGTGCAATAGAGGCTGGCAGGATTCAGTTCATAGGTGCTTAATTGAGAAGGAAAGCTGTTGCTGACTGAGCACCACGTCTGTTCCCAACCAAACAGCTCACACCCAGCTCTGCTCCACAGATCACCCAGGATAGGGGACCCATAGCTGGCTGCTTCTGTGATACTGTTATCAGTGCTGGGATTGCCTTGTGCTTAATATCCAGCCCAATAAAGGAGCAGAAGTGACAGGAGAAGCAACTCACCGAGGGATGGCAGGGATGCGTGTGCCATTTTCGTCCACGAAGTGCCCCCCTGCATTGAGAACCCAGCAGTGGTGCAGGGACATCAGGGCATGTCGGGCTGTGGTGGGGTTGTCCTTGCCATTTTGGCTGTCTGCGTTCTTCAGGGGAGAGAACTCATCCTCACGCAGCACCTCATACACCACAAACTTCCTGGGGGAACACAGCATGGGAGGGTCAGATTTGGAAACTGTGACTGCTTCCCCTGCCAGGGTGGCTGAGCTGGGCCCATAGCCTGCCTCCAGCCCACACCCACAGGCTGCTTTCACAGCCATGCAGGAGGGAGGGGAGGGCCTGGCCTGTAGGGTCAGCAGATGTTCTTCTGGCACAGGAGCAGGGCTTAGCCCAGAAAGAGGCATGCAACACCCATATGCCTGCAGCTGCCATCCTATCCTGATCCCTGGGCATTGCCAGTGGGCACACTCTGGCACAACCCCAGAAGCTCTCAGAGCTGCCCCATGGAGAGCCAGTAGCCAGCCTGGACCCCACGGAGAGCAAAGGACATACTTGGAAAACTGGAAGATGTCAAAGACGAACTTCTCCATCTTAATCCCGTTGGGCTTCTCGGGTTGGATTAGCTGCCCTGTAGTGATATCCACATGTGGGATCTTCTTCTCAGCCACGTGGTGCTGCAGTTGTGGTTCATAAGTGCTGCAATGGGCCAAGAAAGAGAGGTCACTTGTCCGAGCAAGCCACATCCCCAGCTCAGACACTGCTGCAGCAGGATGGCTGCCCTGCTCTGACCCCGGCTGCTCCAAGGCACAGGCTGCTCATCCCCATGGCAGCCAGGAGAGATGGCCTGCACTCTGGAAGCAGCATCCAGATATGGCCTGGAGAAACCTTATCTCAGGGGAGGGGCTGTGTAGAGAGGTGGGAGTCAGACCAGCTGTGCAGGGGTCTCATCCCAGCACACCTGGAGCTGAACCAGCAGAAAGCAAGGCACACTCAGCTCTGCTCAGCAGCAGCACTTCAGCACCAGCATTCCTGTTCTGGCACTCCAGCAGGCCCTTACTTGACCACATCTTTCAGGAAGGCAGTAGTGAAGTAGTGATTGGCAATGTTGCCCGCGTTGAAGAGCAGCCGCCCGTCTGGGCCCCGCTGCTGGGCAGTGGCCAGGGAGATCTCGCTGTACTCCACCACCTGGTACACGCCATCCACCCGGCACACCACGCCCACCGGCTCTGTGGGGTTGGTCTTCTCCACCACCTGCCCAAGGGAAGCACTGTCAGGGAAAGGCACCCAAAGCCCCACACTTCAAACACACTCCCTTGGAAAGAGAGGGCCCTGTTTAGGAAAGCTTTTTCCTGTGCTGGGATGGTGCAGAGCTGGGGATGCTGGAGCCCTCCCCTTCCAGGTGCTTCTGGCAATGGGGACTAGAAGACGCAATGGCAGGGCTGCGTTACAGATGTCAGGCACACCCAGAGGGCACAGGAGGACCAAGGCACCAAGCTAACATGCAGCTGGCAGCAGGCACGGATATTTTTAGCCAGGTTGCTATGCACAACCAGAAGGTCACTGGCTCAGCAGAACCATTCCCCTGACCTTCCTCTCCTCCTCGCACCACACACCCCTCCATCTAGGTGAGGGATACCCCAGCAAATCCTACCCACCACTGTCACCAGAGCGGTGGCATGCAGGGTCGTAGGGCTTTCTCCCTTCTGCATGCTAAGCTTTATTTCCTCTTTCTTTCATGCAGGCCAGGAGGAAAAACTGCCTTCCCTTTCTCAGCTTACCCTCTGAAAGCTGCAAGGCCAGTAAGTCCTTTTACCTGTTTGCCAGAGCCGAGCCCAATGCAAACAAAACCTTTGGCTGTCAAGCCAGTCTTTACATAAAGCTTTAAGTGTGCAATGTCCTATCCACAAGACATGGGGCTGGGTTCATTGTCAGCTGCACCCACCATGTCCTGGTCTGCTGCCCAGGATGTCAGGCTGGGGACAGATGGCAGCTTATGGCAAGGATCCTGCCTGCCTGTGCTAGCCACAGCCATGCAGAGAGGAGCTGCCCAGCATCCGGATGTGCACCAGGCAGCTACACAGGGCTCCCTCGGCCTATTGGTCCCCTATTCCTATGCGAGGCAGAAGAGCAGTGCCAGGCTTCCTCCAGGATGCCAGGGGCAGGCAGGACTGTGGCACCAGGAGGACTTCACCAGTGAGCTCCAGATACTTAGTTATCCCTCCTGGTTGTGGCAAACCAGCAAATGAAGGGTGAAAAGTCAGGGAAGCCAGGTAAGGAGCAGGACAGACCCCATCCAGCTCTGCAGAAGCAGTGCCTGCCTACCCCCAAAATCATACCTTGGCCCCACAGTCTGCTCCCTTCTCCAAGCAAAACCCGATGAACCTGGGGTCAGCCACCTTCACCAGGATGTTGTCCACACAGTAGACATGGACACTCCGCACCCCCCTCTGCTCCATGTCGTCCACAATGCCATGTGAGCCCAGGGCCCGGTACAGGCCCCCATTGCCATCTGCAAAAGGAATACACCACCAGGGCTGCAGCAACACCCCACTGTCCGTCAGCCACCCACGCTCATCCTCCTTCCCCATGGGCTGCTGTGGAGGGTCATCAGCCCAGTCATACCCCACCCTGGTCCTCCCTGCCAAGAGAGACACAGACACCTCCCAGCCTGAGTCAGCCGTGGGCCAGATCACAGTGAAGACTGCAGCTCCAAAAGCTGTTCCTCAGCCCCATGTCTCATCCCTGGCCACCTCTCCTGTCAGCTCCTGGCCACCAACCTGGTGCCATAGCAATCTTGCCCTTCTCTTCCAGCAGGATTTTCCCATCAAATCCCAGGGCAGGCAGCATGCCCTGCTGGAAGAAGATGACATTCTCCTTCTTCAAGCCAAAATACCGATGCTTCTGGAAGAACTCCTTGGTGGACTCCATAGTGCGGCCACTTGTCATGATGTACCTGTTGCAGAGTAGAAGACACCCAATGAGCAGGAAGGAGAGGCAGGATCTCACACCCCTCATCCCAAATGACACCCAGGACAGGCTTCCCCCCTCCACTTAGGAGGATCTGACCTGCTGTGGTCCCACTACTTTGACAAGCCAATGAAGGGTTTCACCCTTCCTTCTTCCTTGCAACACCTATCTCCAAAACTGTATAACGCTGTGCGTGCGACACCCAGCTGCAGAAGAGCTGGTGAGCTCTTCTCTTGTCTACAAAGCACCTCAGCAGCTCATTTACCCGCCCCCCACCTCGTATGGCTGCTGTCCTGCATGGGGACATGAAAACCTTTCCCAAGGGGCTGTGGGACTGAGTCTGACAACGTAGGATCTACCATTGCCACCTTGAGCCTTGAACCACTCACTCTAAGGGGCTATGCCCGTTGCAAAGTGTTGACATCAAGAGGGGTTATGCCAGTCCATGGTCTTTGGGCTGCCAAGGGGCTCTACATCAACCCGGGGCTGGAAAGGGGAACTTCACCAATCCAGGCTAACCTCGGGCTGCCAAAGGGAGCCGCACCAAGCCAGAGGACTGCGGGCTGCTGACACCCAGAGGGCTATGCCAATCTACAGGACCCTGAACCCATCAGTGCCAGCCGGACCCTGCCGACACCGCCCCACGAGCCCTGTCCCCTCGAGGTCGGGGCTCACCAGGGAATGTGGCAGGGAGTGCCGTGCTGCTCCTCCGCCATCTGCTGCAGGCGCCGCAGGCGCTGGGCCTGGAGGTGGAAGAGGGTCTTGCGGGAGGGCAGCCCCACGTCGCACATGCCCTTAGGGTAGGGGACGCCGAGGCGCGTGCCCTGCCCGCCGGCCAGCAGCAGCGCGGCCACGCGGCTCCCCGCGATCTCCGCCAGCCCTGGGGGAGCAGACACGCGTGGGGCCCGCCGCGCCGGCTCCGCGTCACGCCGAGCCCCGCCACCCCGCGCACCTACCGCGGCTCTCCCAGCGCGGCACCAGCCCGCGGTCGCGGGAGGCGCTGCCCAGCACATCCCGCGGCACCGGCTCCATGCGCGCGTCCAGCCCTGCCGCCGCCCCGCCGCCATCCCCGCGGGCGCGGCAGAAGAAGCGGTTGATCTCGGTCACGTCCATGTGGCACAGCTCGGCCGCCAGCGCCCGGCGGGCCGCGCCGTCCAGCTCGGGCCAGAAGCGCAGCACATGGTCCTGCCCGCCCGCCGCCAGCCGCTCCCGCAGGTCCGCCGCCACATCCCTCTCAGCCCCGACCTCCTCCATCCCGCTCACCGCCCCAGGGGCGCCGCCCCCCGCCGCCCTTTATAGCTCTCCGCCGGCCAATGGCCGGGCCCCGCATCACGTGGTGCGCGCCGCTCGCCCAATGGACGCCGGGGGAGGGGCGGGACTGCCCAACCCCCCTCTCGGCGCTGCCGCCAATCGGAGCGGCCGCTGTGGCGCCGGCCGGGCCGCGCGCCGCTGGTTGCCAAGGCAACGCGCGCCACGTCAGCGCGCGGCCTCGGCGGGATCGGGATCGGCGAGAGAGGAGGGAAAAGCCCCAAATCCACCCCAAAATGCGCCGGCGAGGTCCCTGCGGAGGAGGATTCAGCCTGGCCAGGCCCGGGAGCCTTGAGGCGTCAGCAGCGATGACACACGCTCCGCTCGTGCCGTCATCGGGGTAGCGCGGTATCCCACAGTGACAGGATGTGCTGAATTGGAAGGGACGCTCAGGGGCATCGAGTCCAGCTCCCGGCCCTGCACAGGGCACTCCCAGGAGCCACACTCTGAGCCCAGACGCCTCTGGAGCTCTGCCAGGCTCCGTGCTGGGACGGGCCACTGTCAGAGCGGGCTGCAGCCAAAAAAATACTCACACGCCGCCGCCTCGGCCCACACGTGCCCCGGCAGCGGCCGCCGGCGTTGTGCAACCCGCAGCATCTCCCGAGGAGGTTCTGCGTTACCAGGCCTGTGGATATCATCATTCTCGGAACCCTCAGGCCAGCGCGGGACGCGCCCCTGGGGGCGTGAGTAAGCGATGCTGACGCAAGAAGCCGAGCCCCGAGTGACCGGGAGGGGGCACGGTGGGGTCCGGCCAGACAGAGGCCACCCCGGCCTGTGAGGCTGGGGAGATTGCCCGGGGACGCTGTGGACAGCTAACTGGGGGTACAATTAGAGGAAAGTGAGGATTTTTATTAGTGTCTTAACAGGAGTTGTAACAGTACGGAAATTACAGGGCAAATCTCAGTTACTGCTCCCCGGATGGAATGCAGTTGGCATGAATTGAAACGTATTCCAAGATGATTTCCCATACACACACACGCTAAGGGGGGTGGAGTGGAGTGGAGAAGCACAGCGGAGACAGCACATCCATGCTCCGTGGAAATCCTCGAAAGGAGGGAGAATTCTATAGTACTTTGCAGGTGATACTTTGCTGGGATACTTTGCATATCTGCTGTCAACCACAGGAGAAAGGGGAAGATGTCCTGCTGCTGAGCCAACAGCTGTGGTGAAAACCCCCTCCTTAGATGAACTTGCTTCGTTAAAGCCTAATAATAATGTTAACAACCCCCTCCATCCCATATCCCTGCCTCCAAGCTACGACCACCCCTCACTGGAACTGGAAGGAGTTCTGACAGCCATGGTTGCCAAGCACATATACCGATGCTGCCATGGCTGGGTCACAGTCCTGTCCCCCCAGACTGAGGCCCTGGTACTCAGTGACAGAGAACTTGTTCAGCTACATGACATTTCAGTGTCCCACAAGAAGGGCACGCTGGACAACCACCTCATACTGAAGCATCGTTTATTAATCACCTGTATCAAGCACACATCTGCTCAGCAACTGTGCGTGACGGGATACAACAGTTGACATCTAACCCGAAGGGAGGCACGTGGTTACAGGATCCGGCACAGCAGCAGGAAGTGTACTGAACCCTCTGGAAAGAACCTGGCTACAACACAGCACTCAGTCTATGTTGTTACGAGGTTGAAGACCAGTGAGAATAAAATTAGGAATACAGCTAAGATTGGAGCTGACATGTGCTTTGGCCAGTGATTTAAGCACTAGTTATCCTACAACTAGGGTAGGACTATGTAGGTTGGTGCTACACTGAGGGTTATTGAGGGGGAGCAGCACAGACCAGGAAACCCAGCTAGCATCTGAATGGAAAGCCTCAACACTTGTGCACCTCAAGCAGGAAGTAATCTGGAGATGAGGAAAGCCAGGCCCATCCCAGACACACCACAACAGACGCCTTGGACTGAATCACCATGTACACTTCATATACAATCTAGAGTTAAGGAACTCAAAGGTTTTAGAAGGGCTAAAACTTATGCCAAGACACCAACAGGTCACTGAGACACCAGAGCGAGCTTCATCTTGACAGAAAAAGTCTTTGAAGGCAGAGCGTGAAGAATAAAAATACAATGCTTCTAAACCTTCCTGTACCCCACAGCCTGCAGAAGGTGGATCTAGTGACAGGACAGAGATCAACATCTTCAACTCTTGCCAGGAGGAATACAAAGAAAAGCAGCTTTGGGGTTTTTACCCAGCTCAGTGCTCAAGCCTGGTCAATGAACATCTGGAGAAAAATGTCTGGTAGCAGGAGTTTGCATCATGAGGATTTATTTAGCCCCTGTTAAAGAAACTGAACAAAATCCCAGTCAAACTCAGGTGGAAGAGCTGCCATGCTGCAGGAACAGGTTGTAGCTCCTCTCTGAAGATCAATCCTGGCACAGCTCTATCTTTAGTTGAAAGAATTCTGACTGAAAAGGTCATGCTTGAAAGATGACAGAGCAGCTCACAGTCCTAAACAAATGCACGTTGAGAACTTTGAACACCATTTGTCTTCCATACCTGCATCCCAGCATCTCCCTGTTCCAGTGTTGCTGTAGATGACAGACCTCACACCCTGCATCCAGGGGAGCTCCCTGTGGCCCCACCTGGGCTGGCACTCAGCAGAACAGGAGCTTTGGGATCTGCTCCTGCCAGCTCAATCCTGCTGACATGGTGGCATTCAACATGTGCATATCTGGACCAAAATGCTTTGATCCCTGGCTCAACCCTCAGGGACAGCAGTAATGCAGAGCTGAGGAGGTCAGCCAGGACCCAACCATACTTTAAACACTGCTCTCCACATAGGAAAAACCCTCACCCAGTAATCATTCAATTCCTCTCAGACATTAAAAGGTGCTTCACTAAAAGGACAGTTAAATTAAAAGCAATGAATCACACAAAGCACACAAAGGCTGCTGAACAGCTGTGTACACCAAAGCAGCAGCATTCACGGAAAAATCTGATCAGCAAATCACACCTTAAAACTCATTGTGGGATTTTATTTTTTTTCTTTTCCCTGGCAAGCCCACCATCTCAAAGGAAACAGAAGAATTCAGAGATTGGTCCTTTCTGAGGGAGTTTGGTAAGGGCCACAGTAGACAGCACTATACACCAGCACAGAGAGCAACTCAGACTCATGAAATGCTGCAGACATTGGATCTCCTGACACATCACGCACAGGGCAAAAAATCAAGCGTAACTTTTTAAGTGCAGCATTCCAGCAAGTCCACCATCAGCAAGATGCAAACAGTAAACTGCAAGGTAATTCAGGTATTATTCCAGGGAAGGTCAGGGATGGTTCAGGCGACTGTCCACAAGTATTTCATCTGAAGAAAATAATTCAGGAGTGCTTTCCTCCTCACTGAAAATGGGACCAAGACCACAAGCCAGAAGATGCTGGTGACAGTCTCAACAGGGCTGTTTCACACGGTGCCTGTCAGGAGCAGAGTGCCCACCCTGGAGGGAGAGGCTCTGCTGAGTGCATGGGTTTGGAAATCCCTGGGAAACAGCCTCTGCCTGCGCTATGGCAGCAGCTGACTGAAGCCACGGGAGCAGAGCGTGCTCTAGGGGGAAGTGAGGCTGCTCACCACAGTGTCTTCCCCAAAGGCATGTGGCTGTTGTCCCTGACACTGTGAAAGACCTTCCCCTGGCCAGTCCAGTCTGATGACTGATTAAGCCCTTTCCATACAGGATCTCAGATTGCCTCAAGCCCTTTTTGTAACCTTTGAAGAGCCAAAAGTGTCAGTGCTTCTAATCTACAAGTCTTAGTGGGTTAATGCAAAACCAAAACACACAACACGGAAGAGCCAAGCGTGAGACCTACAACGGACAAATATTTGTTCTTGTAAGACTCCCAAGGCAGGAGTTCTGCTGTGACACAAAGAATACTGTGTGCTGTAGCACTCCTTTCCAAAAATATCACCGAAAGACGCTTACATATCACAGATGATTTGGCATCAGAGCTAGGGAGCATCAGTGCCAGCACAGGGTATGTGCTAGAAAGATGAATCCACACGGCGGGGTTTTCACATCTACTCAGGCTACAAAGTGCTTACAGGTTGTGTTGGGACTGAGGCTGGCACTGCTCTGACCAGGTCTCCACCATCAGTCCCAAACCACCCTAGGCATACAAGCAAGCTCAGCTCCCCACAGGCACACCTCACTGCCCAGCCCAGCATCAGCTGCATGGCTCAGGTCACGACAGGGTAATCCCACAGGCTCAGCAGATCCAATTTCACTGCCTCCCTCTGCTCTACGTGAGGGGAAGACTCAGAAGTCCTCCTGGTCTGGTTTAGAGAGGATGGTGTTTCTGCTTCTTTATTTATAACAGATATCAACAAAAAGCAGGCAGACCTTTCTCCTCCTCCAACACTGGAGAGGAGGACTTGCATTATAGGAAAGCTTAACAAAAAAATCCTCTCTCCAGAGCCAAGCCCAGCGCTAAGGCCAAGGCTTTGATCTCACTTCAAATCACTGAGAAGCCCTCGCCAGGATCTGCTCAGCCTCCCGGGCTCCCCCTGTCCCCACTCCTGGCACCCAGGTGCCCCCCGAGCAGAGCCACACCCCCTGTAAATGAGCAAGCACAGCACACACACAAGCACACTCTGAAAGCATCCTGGCCTCCGCAGCACATCACAAAGCAGCAGTAAAGTTTCAAAGCCCATTCAAGTCCTTTGCACCTCTCCTTCACATATGACTCGGAAGCAGGGCTAGGAAGCTCTTTTGCACATTCAACTGTAAAACACGCGAGGAAGAGGAGCAAGACAACTCTCCTGATTGTTGCTACTGCCTACAGCAAGTTTTGGTACAGATATCCTCTCTTATAGGCACTCAGTGGGTAAAACGTAGCCACAACAAACTTGCCATCAAAAATCTTTCCAGTCAGCATTTTTTGGGCAGCTTTGGAATCACCAGCATTTGCATATTCGACAAAGACCTGAAAGAGAGAGAGGAGAAATAGGACTTCCAGTGCACCATGCCACTAGCCCCCTCCCGCCCCTGCAATGGGGGAAACCATTCCTAAACAAATTTTTCCCCTCCATCCTTGGTTAAGCACAGAGCACTGGAGCTAAGACTTGAATCTCTAAACTGGGATTTCATCTCCTGCTCATCCATTTAGTAAGGTAGGAGAAGTAAGCTGGTGGTCTATACCCTCAAGAATTCCTCTCCCACCCATTGGCTTCTCTCATTCATTCCTTCCATCCATACTAAAGTTGACTGGGCACCTCTCAGCTTAGGTAACCTTACATAACCAGGAAGGAACCTGTGCTGTCCTTCAAAAACAGCCATTTATTTTTAGCACTGCCATCAGCCAGGAGATTTCCAGGCACTGAGCAGCAGTCCTGCAGCACATGTATGTAGGAACACGCAGCCTCTTCCCTCCATTCACTTACTTGGCCTTTACCAGGATTCTCCTTTGGAATAAGCAAGGAAACCACCGGTCCGTATTTCTGACATTCCTCCCTTATGTCTTCCAGGATATCTGGGAAAGGAAAGAGCTGGTTGTCTTTCACTTTGCAAACTTGGGTGAGCCACGAAACAAGTGAAGGCAAGATGAACACATCAAGAACACCCAGACAACAAATATTCCTTTCCTTTCCATTTAAAATAAACAAGCATGAGGTGACACAGCAGAAGCTGACACTCTTTAATGGCCATGTAATGAGATGGAAGTGTCTGAATTGCGGGTCAGGAACAGAGCCCTGCAGGCAGTGAACCTCCAGCAGCAGGTCCCAGTTGCTAAAAGATTGCAGATTTAGGAGTGCCTGCTATGGCACTCGGAGGAGGGGAACTAAAGGAGCTGGCACAAACCCTTCTTTGTTTGTGCAGAACTTGGCCTTTCAACTCGTGTCCCCAGAGCTCTCTCATTTGTGCCACTCACGTGGATTTGACAGCAAGCAGAAATGCAAATCCCACCACCATGCCTGCCATCCACCACACTTTAGGAACTCCGCTAAGAAATTTTAGTTCTCTGCTGAGATCTTGGTAAGTTAATTAGCAAATTTTTAAGGATCTGTGCTATTGGGCTTCCGAGTCCTGTACATATGCAGCAGAAACTCAGAACCACAAACATATTGTAAATTCGGTGGGCATCTGACCAAAGAAGAATTTATTTTTTTTTAATCCAGGATCTTTCAAGAATTCCCTAAAAGCTCTGCTTTCTCTCTCAATCTCAGTCTATTCTCTTTTGGTGCAGTTGACCCCTTGCAACCAAAGTTCAGCTGGGCAGCTCTGTTTGCTGTTCTTGTGCCTATTAATTGCTCACCTGCTTGCTCTCACATCCCCAGAGCCACAGCAAGTAAAGTCTGTAAGACAACATTGCTATATGGGAATTGCACCAACCTTCATATTCTTCTTCACACTGCAGAGAAGCATCACTTAGAACATTTAGCAGCCTCAGTACAGGTGTGGGGAGCATCACCAAATCTTCAATATGGGGAGCTGTTTGACACCCACAGAATTAAAGAAACAAAGTCAATGTCAAAGGAGCAAGCAAACAGGAAGCTGACTCAATATGCATTATGATACTCAAGCACTTACTGCTTTTTGCAGTACAGTTTTGCTTCTCTCCACTATTAACTGCATTTATAATCTGAATTCTCCATTTCTATCTTATCTTTACCTCTGCATTGAGAGACTCTTCCAAAGGGTTCAGTGTACTCTGCAGTTATTCTGAGGCTAGCATCTGAAATTGCTTTTCAAATTAAAGCTAGAATTGTGTCTACTTAGCCCAGTCTCAGAAACTAATGTGACCTCAAGAACTATGCTAGTTGAACAAACTACCCCATCTATATGGAGGTGTGAGAAGATCAAAGGAATACTCTCCAACTGCCTCTCCTGTCACTGCTCCCAGACAAGCTGAAAACAGGCTGGCCAGCTTCCCTAATTCCAATTCTTCAGCTGTACTAAGGCACAGGCCTCAGATGTCCTTAGAATATCTTTTAGTTCTTCCCTGAACACCATATAAACCCTCTTCCCCTCAAAATCCAACTGCAATCCACTGTTTTGAAGACCACCACACTTAAGCTACTTAAACAATGCAATGCTGTAGAATCAGGCATGGCCACAAGGTGTATGAGCAGTGATCCTGTGAAGGACTCCACAGGAGCAGAAATAAAACCCTTTGGGTGCTGGACATGGGGCACTTTGTTTTGGCAGCTACAGCAGCTGAATACAATAGAAGGACCTCACAGCTCTGCCACTTGACAGCAAGAGGGGAGAGAAAAGGGAAATGGCTTCATTTCTCCAGTCTGAGCCTTTTGACCATGCCTGCAAAGTGAGCTGTTATTTTCTAGGAAATACTTTTTCCAGCTAAGCACACAATGCCTGTGAGGGAGCTGACATCTCTGCCAGGCACAGTCAGATGTTGATCTCACAGTGCAAGAAGAGATGCAAGGCAAGCACAGATGCTGTAAATCTCCTGCCTGTCATGGAAGAGCCCTTAGGAAAAGCTCAGAGTGTGATGATGCCCAGACAGCTCTCAGGGGCAGCCCTTTGAAGAAAGGTGCTGTCTTCAGATAACCAGGCATGTTCTAGCTCCTAGTGCACCTCTAGGACTATTCTTCCATAGGACTATTTCCAACCAAGACACATCAGATGAACTGAAGACTGAAAGAACATTTAAGTGTAACCATGGTCTTATATGCTACCCCTTTTATTCACAGAATCATAGAATCATTTAGGTTGGAAAGAGACCTTTTAAATTATGAACTCCAACCTGGCATGGCCAAGCCCACCACTAAACAACATCCCCAGGTGCCACATCTACACATCTTTTAATAGGCATAGTGACTCCACTACTTCTCTGGGCAGCCTGTTCCAATGTTTGACAACCCTTTCGCTGAAGAAGTTTTTCCTAACAACCAATCTAAACCTTCTCCGGTGCAACCCGAAGCTGTTTCTTCTTGTCCTGTCACTTGCTACCTAGGAGAAAAGACAGACACTAAAGAAAATCTGTCCTTCATTTCATGTATTTTTCCAGAGAGGGAGACAAACCAGCTCCTAGAACTCAAGACACCTGGTCTTCTTGTACCCAAATGACAAACACATTTCTGGCAATCCCCCTTTGCCCTAGGAGGTACTTTCTGCCCAGCTCCTCTGCTCCTCTGCAAATGCCAGGTGATACTAACCACAGTGACAACACAGGAAAGAACTTGATGAACTGGAGAGTCAAGACTTAGCTGTAAATTACAAGGAAAGCTATTCTCAGCTGTCTTTGCTCTAAACAGAAAAGCCGTGTCCAAGTGAAAGGCAATGACAGATAATTTTCTGACTTGCTGGGAAAGCAGCAATAAATGCTTCTTTGTGCAGACAAGCATATGTGCAAGTCTGGCAAAGAAAAGAAGCAGCAAAGAGAACTAAGAAAAATGGAAGCTGTTATATAAACTCCGAGCACTAACCACAGAAGCACCTTCCTCAGTACAGTTAGAGGTCTGTGTGTTTAAAATCAGCCCAGAAAGCTCTGCCAATATACAATTCCCTCTGCTCTAAAGCAGTACTGGCTGCAATGTTCAGCCATGGAAGGTGGCTTTGATTAGAACAGCCCCAGCTTCTGAGACACATACAAAGTTTGAAAACAGGAATGAGTTTGTCACCTTTACCTAACATACAGAAATATCAGTATCTATAAGAAGCAATACTTAATAATCTTCTCTGCAAGGTACACCAAGGAGCTTAATAAAAGCAGGGCTAAGATTCAAGGGGAAATGCTATCTCAGCCTGAGGCATTAATTTATGCTGCAGAAAACCTGGATGCACAGCTACTCACTGGTGCTCTTGAAAGCAGACAAGCTCTGGAGAATGCTACTCAGTTGCATTTGGAACAGAAAACAGGGAGAGACACAAGCCTAAACAGGGAGGTCTCAGCCCACCTTTGCTGACTGCCTGCAACGCACATGGGGAGGCCTTGAGGAAACATCACTATTTCATTAAATCAAAGGGACAGCATCAGATGAAAATGACAGTGACATCTGTCCATGACCTGCCACATAGGCTACTGCAGGCCAGTCACTGCAGAAACAGGCTCCCACCACAAACCACCAGTAAAGAGGCAGCAGCAGATGCCACCATCAGCCCACGCCCAAAGTACTCACATTCTTGATGATTTCTGAACTGGGAAAGAGTTGGTGTAAGAAAACCCATCCACTGCACTCTTCAAAAGCACCTCAACAGTCAGAATGTTAGGTAAATAACCTCGTTATTTCTGTGCCCTCAGATGAATGCTGCTGCCAATACACTCTTGAGGGCAGAGTTTAATCAGAGTCCAGCTAGGAAAAAGTGACATCCTGTGGGGCTGGAGGAGTAGGGCAGCACTGAGAGCACAGGCATCACTCTGACCTCCCTCCTGTGGTGCCATGGAGAGCTGGCAAGTGCCACAGAGGAGCAGTGATGATGCCAGACCAACAAACAACAGTTAATTGCCCTCTGTGCTGCTTCCAGCACATGCTAAGAGACTCCTGAGCAGGGGACACAGCCACAGCTTACCAAAGGGAATGCTGAAGAATGGGCTGCATAAAGCCTTCTCAGCAGAGGCTCGTTTTCCTTGGTCACAATGAAGCATGCTGCAAGAGAAGACACCTTTATGTTCATGCATGTGACATTCCTGCACTGACACATTCCACTCAGGCTGGAAGCTAGCATAGAGGAACACCCTATCTTTGGGGTGGTTATGGTACAAGGAGAAGAGTGGGAAGCACATCTTGCAATTTGCAGCTGAAGCACACCAGAAGGATCACCTGAAAGCATTTTGGGTAGATGGCAGAGCAAGCTTTCCTTCTTGATGTCTCTCAGCACCAAATAATGAAAATTGCTCACTTACAAGTCTATGAGGAGCACAGCATGTTCCAGCTCCAGGAGGCCATTCATCCCACATCTCAGGCATACATGCAGTCTCATGAGAGTGATCACACTCCAAGGTGCTCCCATATCTTTTCACAAATGGGATTCAAAGCAGCTAAAAACCCAGAACTTGCCTGAGAATATCCCTAACTTGGCTTTACCAGGGGCTCCCAATGCTATTTGTGCCAAGTTGTGTCCTCTGCCCTTTGTAGCCTCAGAGCACAGTCACAGGACAGTGAAAACAACCCCCTTGACAGACTCCTCAGGAGAGTTGCAAAAGTGCCTTTGAATCTTGGCAGCAGTGGAGAGCAGCACTTTCTGCCCCTTCCCTCATTTTTATGATAACAATCCCCAAAAGCAGCAAAGTCTGCACTTTTCTCCAAATACAATCTCTTGGCTGCTCAATGCTGCAAAGCATTGAAATAGTAAATGACCAACATCATGACAGATACTCTCTATGTGCTTACTTTAAATTGCACCAAAATCAGACGAACTGAAACATCTCTGCTAATGCTTGCACTTGTTACCAGTGCAGTGGGATATTAAAAAAAAAAAAAAAAAAAAAAAGCATNGCATTAGGTGTGGGCTCTAGGTTGCTAAGAGCAAGGCTTGACTTTACAGAGCACATCTTTAAGCAACAGTTATCAAATATGTTACAGTACCTTTTGATAAGGTCTCTGAGGTGATAAGCTGGAATGGCTGAATTAACCACCCCCTCACTGGCAAATATGCGATCAATGATGGCAGAACTGTTTGTCTGGAAAGAAAAAGAAACAGTGATTAGGGAGGTAAAAACCTGACTGTGCAAAGCTTGCAACATCCTATCGTTTTCCAGAGTGGATGCAGAAGGCTGTGGTTCTCTGGGGTTTTGTGAGAGATCCCCAATGCCCAAGCCTCACATGTTAAACTAGAGGTTCTAATCAAATCAACTTTTTCCCATTTGCCAGCAAAAGCTGGAAATTTCCACATGCAGGAAACTTTTCTGTTACTGTGGAGATCGTGATGCTGAAAGGATACTCTTTCTGGGAAAAGGAGCACAAAAAGTTACTTCACACAGAACAGAGGACAGTCAGGTTCCAGGTTCACAATACAAAGCTTTCCTTTTGTTTTCTCAGGATAGAGACTTACAAGAAGATCCCCCAATTACAACTAACATTAAACTAAACCCAGCAAATAATTTATCTGCCATTGTGCTGCTGAACTAGCTGACAGCCGTCAGCCATTGATTTTGTTCCTCCTCCTGTGCCACAGCTACAGCCAGCACAGCTTGCATACTAGACCTAGGCAGGACACAGGCTCCAAACAGAGACTCCTGGAACACTCCTATTTCAGTAACCTGAACACACGTAGCATGCATACAAGACAGTCCCACAGGGCAGGCAGGTCTTTTAAGGCTCAGGAACCTTAATTCTCAAGGCAATAGGATTAGATAAACATCCTGGAAACACTGCCTAGTTGCCAGGTGCTACCTCACAAATCCAGATTATGAACAAGAAGCAGAAGGATACATTTGGTGCAAGCAAGAACTGTCTCACCTTCCATTCCTGAGATTGGACTGTATGTTTCAGTTTCATTCCTGAGAACATTTCCAGTAAAACGATTCCCAGACTCCACAGATCCACAGCAGAGGTACACTCTGTCTCACTCTGGAGCCCTGCCTGTGCCAGGCAGTTCTGCAGTTCTGCCTCTGGAGCCCGATACCCGTCTGTTTGAATATATTTCACATCCTACAGGAGACCAAACACACAGAAAAAGTTGATTTTCCACACTCAGGTTCTCCGCTCTATCCCTAAATCAGTTCTGATATCCTTTCAAAGGGGTCCCCAAAATACCATAGTTAAATTGACAGAAAGCATCGTACAGCCAGTCATGCAAGGCAGGCAGTTCAGCTCCCTATACTGCTGTGCTGAGGGAAAACCAGGACTGCCTGGAAGAAAAACATCTCCCAGCAAAACAGCACTAACATCTGACCTCTGAAACACTGCTCCACTGAAACACCTCCCAGCACTGCTGGGAGAAAGGGGCTGGATGTCCCTGTGGACTGGCCCTTTAACCTCTCCTACATGCAGATGATGTCAGAGATTTTGGAATAAGGGTTGAACACCCACAATACACTCCCACGTCAACTGCCTGAGAGCACAGATAGCCTTGTCTGAGCAGTGAGCATCAGGAGCTGCCACCATTATTCAAGTGCTGATGTTCTCTGGAAGCAGGCAGCTAAAATGCTCAGACAAGGAAATCATCAAAGGCACTTCTCATGCACCTCTTCCATCTCCCCTTGAAGCCTCAAGTGCTGCAGCAATCACCACCTGCCCAGCTGCCATGGCTAGCACAGTGAGAGGAAATGCTCACATGCTGCCTGCTCCAAAGAAATTAGGGAATTGTAGAATCATACAAGTACTGGCTGGAGGGGCTGCTCTGAAGACTCCAGTCCAATCTCCTGCTCCCAGGCAATACCTGGTGAGTCAGCTGTGGCTTTGTCCAGCCAAGTCTTCTAAGTGTCCAAAGACAAACTGCATACTGTGTCTTTTTAACATGTGGGGGCTCATTTTAGACACACTGATACAACTCAAGGAATGACAGAAGAATATTCAAGCCTACTTCCTCCTGGATAAGGCACAGGATTAGGAATTCTTACTATGAGAATATATTCAGACCAAGATTATGTGATTCTCTGACTGAAAATCATCATCTTCCAGCAACAGAGCTCAAAAGTGGCTTATGAACGTAAAAATTATACACAAACTGCTCATCTGTGTCCCTCCTCCTATCAGTAGGGAGCAGAACTTCCAGCATGGCAATAGCAGCAACTTGGCAGGCCCCCAAACAACGTTTAGAGATAGAGAAAACACTGTGGTCAATGCCACCAGCAAAAAGAGCGAGATGGAATTTCACTCCTACCACCTAAAGCATTTTGAGAGCTGTATGTGGTTGAGACCTTGCTCTGTGTACAACCATTCCCTGTTAAACAGCAATGGCAGAAAATTTTGTGTAAGGATAAGCTTGGCAGGGCTGTCATAAAGAAAAGTAGCATGGTCTTCGACACAGATAAGGAAATTACACACATAGGCTGCGGCCCAAGGCAGGGGTGGGGATGGGACACTGGTACCTGGTGCACATTCAAAACAAGGTCAGAAGGTCCACACATACAACCAGTGTGTTTCTGAGAAAAGGCAAAGGAAACTCAGCCCAAAGAAAGCAGACTGGAAGATATCATGGAAGCAAAAAAAACCACCCCATCAACTATTATGAGGCAATTCACACAGCAAGCAGCAAAACACAGACCTGAATTAAACAAAAATACCTGCATTAGACACATGACACCAGGAGCGTGTATTTTGCTGATAGACAGCAACAGATTACCACCAGAAATTCAGCCAAGAATGTGGGAGAACTGAAGACAACACGGAGGAGTTAAGAAGTCCAAACATTAAAAACAACCTCTGTACCAAAGAATTCAGAGATAGGTCACCCACACAACCCTCTGATATTCACAATCAGTGGGCTGTACTGTCAATACCAGGTAAACCAGTAAAGAAGTATACAAATTTAAAACTGCTAAGCAGGCAAAGTGTGCGGAATAGGGACAAACCAGAACAATGCAGGAAGGCACAGAAAAAAATTACCATCCATCTACCAGTGATTAAAGGCAAGTGTGATACAAGGTTACCTGATGGAAAAGCTTTACTGAGACTCCCCACAGGCCGCTACTGAGAGAGGGAGGAGTGAAAGGAAGCTCTATCAAGCCAACAGCAGAACCTCCTGAGGCTCTCTGCTTCCATCAGAAGCCGTGGAAGAGAATAAAATGGGCAAGGAAAAACAACTCACTATCACCAAAACAAAAGTGACAGCAAGAAGACTGAGCGGGAGACCAGCAAATGGGACTAAGATTAGAACAAGCAGAGATTGTCTGTGTCAGTAAAAAACAGACACTGCCCACCCAGGACCAGACCATGGTCTTTTGATACGTGTGGGAAAGAAACATCCAGACTTCCTGGGGAAGGGAGGCTGCTGAAGACAGAGTGAAAGTAAAGGCAAGCACAAGGACACTGCCAGAGATAACACACTTGGCTGGAGAGGCCAATGGCAAAGCCTGGATTACTACTACACATGATAAGGGATGATAAAAGGGAATTCTATGTTTCTGGGTGCCCCCAGTCATCTGGCCACATAAAAACTAGCAAATTTTCCAGGAAGCTGAGACACCAGTTTTCTCAGTGCATCATTAACATTGGAATTTGTAGCACAAAGGCTAAGACATCAACAGAAACTAAAGACATGCAAGGAGAATGGGAACACAGCCTCAGCATCTGGGGCAGACATAATTTCAGCCTTTTCCAGTTAACCCTCAGCACCAGCTCAGCTCCTTGAAAAACATCACAGAGCCACACAACTCAACACGGAGCCATCTTGCCTCAAGAGTAGCACATTTCAAACCTGATTCCCCTCTTTGAAGCTAAGTCCAAAGTCAATAAGCTTAAAACACTCCTCCTCTGCGCTCCACAGGATGTTGCGTGGCTTGAGGTCTGCATGCACATAGCCTTTATGGTGCAGGAAAGCCAGGGCTTCCAGGACATCTCGGGCGCAGTGCTGGATCATCCACATGGAGCAGCCCTGGTTGCTGGAGTGCAGCAGCAGCTCAGACACGCTGATGTCCAGCAACTCCAGCAGCAGGCACCGAGATGGGCCGTTGGCAGAGTAGTGGTTGGTGAACACACCGTAGAGTGTCACTACAAGGAGACACAGGGACAGGCATCGGTAACGAGCACGCAGCCAGCACCTTCCACCTCTCCACACCACAAAAGCTGTGGCAGGCAGCTCAGATGTTTTGTAATGGGTGATGTTCAGAGAGATGGAGAACCAGGGAGGAAGAAGCAAGAGAAAAGCGGCCACATCATCCCTACAAGCTTCAGAGGACAGGCAGGTCTCACAACACTCCCCAAGCTCTGCTAAAGTGACAGGGCCAAGCGCTCCTGCTCAGAAGGACAGTCTCTGGGACATGGATAACCACATCCCAGTGGGCAAACTGGATACAGTGCTGCTCCTTAGAGGCATGTCAATCACACCCCATGATAAACTTTGCAGAATGGGAACCCATGTGCTGTCTGGGTGTCCAGGCACACTATGGCATTAAAAAGCATTTCACACCAACAAAAAATATCGGTGGTGGGTGAACTTTGACACTTCTAGCAATCACCTCTGACACACAGGCTTCCTCCCTTCCCAGGCTCATTCCCACCCACGAAGACAGCCCTGGACCTGCAGCACAGTGGGAACACACTGTCTCTCGGCTGGACCGCAGGGAACCCAGTCTTTGCTGGGGCTCTGGCACCCTGCCCAAAGGAGGACTCCGGTGCCCCACCCTGGGGATGTCACCTGCAGAGCTCCCACCCAGGGAAGGGGTGAGGTACCCAGGACATCCACTGCAGGGAAGCTGCTTTGGAGTGTCCATGCTAGGGGCCCTCAAATCTGCACAACCATGGGTGCCAATCCGAGGGGCACATTGGCCCGGGGGTGCATTTGGGAGCGAGGCTGCACGTATTCCCAAAGCAGCTGGGAGTTCCCTTCCCTGGCTGGGAGGATGGCCTGGAGACACCAGTTTGGCAGGGGGAGACTGCCCTACGGGGTGCTCTAGGGACAGAGGGTGCCCGAGCAGGGGTGTCTGGGGATCGGGGGAGGGGGGGCAGAGGTGCCGAGGCTGCGGGGCGCGGTGCGGGGGTGCCGTTACCGATGTTGCGGTGNAGCGGGTCGCTCGGTACCCTCGGGTCCGGTGCCCTCTGCCCCGTTACAGGCAGACTCCAGCACCCGCAGCGCTCCTAGGGGTCGCACTCCCTCAGCCCAGACACCAACCAGAGTTGCCGTCGAGGCCCAGTCCCCTCAGCCCGGGCACAGGCGGGCCCCAGTACCCTCAATAGCCCCGGGGTTCCGTCCCCCCAGCCCAGGCACCGGCGGGCTCCCATTCCCGCAGCACCCCCGGGATCCGGTCCTCAGTGCCCGGGCACAGGCGGGCTCCAGCGCCCTCAGCCCAGCCACCACCTAGGGCTCTCGTGCCCCCAGTGCCAAGCATAGCAAGGCAGCTAGGTTCTCCACCCCAATCTGGAAACCTCCGAACTCCCCCTCCGCCCCCTGGCTTCCCACCAGGATGGCGCCAGAGTCGTGCAGGGTGTCCTATCCCATCAAGGGAATGCCACACATCAGTGGGTACAAAAGAAAAAGAAATTTATTGTGCAATCTGCATCTCTTGTCCCAAACCACACACACGCACCCTAACATAAATAGAGGGACTGGACCGGCTGTGAGTGATAACTCTTCCTTAAGGGGAAGGTTCGCTTGGGATGACAGCGATTGAAGATGCTGTGTCTTCAGAGAGGGGCTACTAGTTGTGGTTTCCATCAACACCTACATTGCAGTGCAGACCTGGGCAGCACACACACACCCCTGTATCTGAGGGTGGAGGTAGCCATGCACAGCGTGATCACATTGTCACGGGGTGTGTGACACCTCAGCACTGAACATGGGCTCTGTGTAACTCTGCATCCCCTCACTCTTGAGCAGGGCTTTCCTAGAGTGGAGAGCTGCAGGGCCCCAGTGCCACCATGGCATCACTACATCAACAGCAAGGACATGGGTGGCTGCTCCCGGGGTAACGGGATCCACGCTCACAGCTTCCTTCCTTCAGTGGGATAGAGTGGCTTTGGGTGGTGGAAGACATTTCTTCAGCCCAACCACTCTGTGTGGCCCAGGAGCTGTGAGCAGGCCCATCCATGAGCTCCTGGGCTCCTCCAACCCAGCCTGAGGCTTTGGAGCTTTTCCTCTGAAAACCACCTTTGTGGTGAGGATGTACATAAAAGCTCTAAGCAAAAAGTTCCATCTCACAGCTGCTTCCTTGCATTGGCACAGGTGTCCCCAGGCTGGCTAATCCATGGCAAAACACTCATACAGCAGTATCAAGAGGACTGTGTGGCTTTGTGTGTCCCAGTCTCACAGACTCAGGAAATAAAAGGGAGCAGTGACACTGACCCACATGGAGAGGGCTGCCTGCCTGGACAGTTCTGTCCATGGTGGCTGGGACGAGACCAGGAAACAAGCAGGAGCTGGAAGGGGGTCTCACAGAAAGTTCAGCTCCCTGCTAGAGCCCAGTGGCCAGCAGCTATGTAGTCCCAGGCGCCCAGCCCTGCGCCCTGACAGAGCCCAGGTCTCCTGCATCTGGGGCTCCACTGCAAGGAGATGGCACTCAGCAGAGTAACACCATGAGGTCAGCACCTGGAGAAGGCCCTGGACACATCTGCTGCCCTGGCTTGCTGGCACCCAGCACTAAGGCTGGGTGAGCCTGCTGGTACCCCAGGATGGAGTATCCTAGCAAGCACATGCCATAAGCTGGGAAATCCTCTGGACCAAGGCAGCCAGTGCAGACATGGGCAAGTGTGTGGTGCTTGTGGGATGCTTACAGGATGCTCGCTCCAGCAGAGGCAATGGGGTTAGGGGCAGGCTGGCACTTCTACCACCACACACCCCCTTAGTCCCCAGTTCAGCAAGGCTCCTGGCTGCAGACAGGGTGGCAGTGGCACTGTGGCAGGACAGGAGCTTGCCACTGAGCAGGGTGAACATGTGCTAGAATGGGGCTGCAGAAGTCATGGCAGGACAGGCTGTTCCCCTTCTGGGAATTTGGGGAGAAGCAGGTTGTCATGGCTCCCCAGAGCCCATACCAGGCACCAATGCCTCCTTCCACTCCAAGGCTTCCCCTTTTCCAAAATAATCACTCCAAAAAAGGCAAGTGGCAGCGAGAGACAAGTCTGGGAGAGCCAGCTCCCATGCTGCCCCTGTCACAGCTACCCACTGCTACTCAAAGGACAGTAGGTCGGGATGGGCCCCCTCCACCTCCCAGCCAGGGGTACGTGGCTCTGGCCGCCCTGTGCTCCCTGGTGGCTCGTGCTCCAGCCCCTGTGAGGGCTTCTCTGTGCTGGGTGACATCTCACTGGCCCTCTCACCCACTTGCCACTGGCTCTCCTGGCTGCCCTTATGAATGAGGTCGGGTACAGGTAAGGCATTGGTAGGCTGGTCCCCTCTGGGCTCTAGGGCACCCGTCACGCTGGGGACACCAGGACATTCTGGAGGAGACGCGTCCTCCATCCCCAGCTGCTCCTCTGTGGGGTCAGGGTGGGCTGTGGGTAGTTCAGGAGGCTCCTCAGTGCCACTCCTTGTGCTGGTTCCCTCTGGCTGTGGAGCGATGAGCATGTCCTGGGGTGTCTTCAGGGCACGCGGTGTCCTCTTCTTGGTGATGGGGGGCGGGGGTTCCAGCCGGGGAAAGGCATCCAGCCCCAAAGCCCTGCAAGCACAGAGAGACAGTTGCATACAGCCCCATGCTAGGCCCCTCCAGCCTGTCCCAATGGCCCTGGCAGGGGGTGCACACTGCGGGGACACTCACCCGTCCTCAGCAGCTGGCTGTCCCATGCCCAGCACAGCACCTGCACTGGCATTCACCTCCATGGCTCCCACACCGGGCAGGCCGGCTGGCTCCTTGCGGCGCAGGAAGTCATTCACCTTGGCGCCCACAGCCTTGCCCAGGTTGCGGAGGTGCTGGCTGCCAGCTGGCCAGCAGGGCTGGGGCAGGGTCCCTGCCGTGACAGGGAGGTGCTGTGCCCGTGGCGTGGGTGCTGTGCCAGCACTGGCATTCTCAAACATGCTCTGGTCCACTGGAGGGGGAAAGGGAACAGAGAGGATGTGAGTTGGGCTGAAGGGGGGATCCCAGCAGGGCCGGCCCACCCAGCCCTGGGACACAGTTTTGGGGATTGGGAGGATGTTCCTGCAGCCCCGCAGAGGCTGTGGGCAGCCAGGCCATGCCAAGGCTGCATAGGGCAGTGCATGCACGGGGGACCAGAGTGGGGCGAGACAGGGCAGCAACGAGCCCAGGGCTCCACATTGGCATTGCCAACACACTGGGAGCTTCTCTTACCTGACACCAAGTGACTTGGGAAGCAGGTTGGGGAAAAAGAGAAAGTGAGCGAGCATTTACTAAGGGAATGGGAAGGGAAGAGGCTTGTCCCTTCCACATTGTCAGGTGAGGTATGCTGCCAACCCCCTGCTCAGACCCCCTGCCTGAAGAGATGGGACTCACATGGGGGTCCCTTGTCAGCCACACCCTGGCAAAGCCACAGGGCCTTGTCTCGGGACACCTATGGTGTGGGCTCTGAACTGCCCACCCCACCACGGCTTCCTCAGCTCAGCCCAGCCTGGGTCTCCGTGTAGGTGGCAGCAGATGTTTGCAGAGGAAAGGGCTCTGCAATCAAACCCCACCTCTGAGCTACACTGGCTTCTCCACCATGTCTTTCCAGCAAGAGTCCTTGAAGCTGTGGGGGCTGCGCCCAGGAGTGCCAGCTCAAACTCCCGTGGCTGCCTCCATGTCAGTGTGGGTCTGTGTAATGGCTCCAGCCAGTTCCTGGGTAAGCCTGGTGCAGTTCTGGGTCCTCCCTGCCCATCAGCATCCTCTGCCAACTCTACCTCTGCATCCCAGGGGCACATACTGGGACAGAGACAACCACCTCCACAGCCCATGGGACAGGCAGAGAGGAAGGGTTCCCAGCACTGCTCCAACCTCATAGTGGGCTGGACTCTTACAGGGACCCCCAGCTCACTACAGGCCCTTTCCTCTGCATTCTGTGGCCCCATAGTCCTGCTGAACAGCGAGCTCCCTGCCTGCGTCCGCAGCATCTACCAGCCCTGGGGTTCATGCTACAGCTATTCATCTGCACCAAGAGAGCGACCCAGCAGTGCCTAGGCAGCCTCTCCTCCAGCCTGGACATCAGCTCTCGGGAGTGTGAGCAGCCTGACAACCTCTTGGAGAGCTCTCTTCTGGCTCCTCAGATGACTTCCAGCCCTTGAGAGCGACAGCTGGCCAGCAGCAGAGCCAGCATCATGGTCCAGGACAAACTCGCTGCTTCCAAGTCCAGTCTGTGCTCCAGCGTGGACATTGTGCTGCTCCATCTTCCCCACACCATGGCTGCTCAAGACCCAGATCCAGCATAGCTCCCAGGAGGGCTACAGCTGCAAGGGGTTCTACAGCAGACCCGAGGTCCTGGGGAGCAGGAGCTCAAGGCATACGAGGCTGGAGCCTCCGGGGTGCCACGGGAGGGCACTGCTCCATCACTCCTGCCAGTAGCAGAATGAATTGTTTCAGGAGCAGTCAGCTCCTGCCTGTGCGCTGCTTTTGCCTACACAATTCTACCATCCTTTAAGAGAGGCTCTTCCCTACTTTTCCTTCTCCAGCTGCCAAAAATTTACCGAGCCTCTGGAATTAGCATCTCTGCATATCTGTGGGGAGCTCTGCAGATGACAGGAAGTCCCTGGCACCCTCCAGCTGTTGGATCAGCCCTGAGACAAGCCTATGCTGTGCAGTGGCTGAAGGGCAAGACTGAAACACCTCTACTCCCAGCAATATTCTGGGCACCTAGCTCTCGTGGGCATGCTGTAGCTAGCACTACAAGCAGGGGTCCCACAGGAGAGGAAGCTTAGTTTGGAGAAGGTCTCTGCAAGGCCAGAGGATGCCACTGCTGGTGGTGGCACCCATCATGGAGAGGGAAGGAAGTACAGAAAGAGAGAGTCAGTGAGAAGAAAGAGACAACAGAAAGCCTTGAGAAATAGAAAGATTTATTTAGCAAAAGCCAGTTGACTAATGACAACACCCAAGGGTTAAGTGCACTTACATTGACAGATTGGCTTCCCAGATAGATTGAGTCAACAGTTAGTAATACGACAGTTGTAGGAAAAAAAAGGGACAAAAAATATAGCTATAAAACTCCTGTCAAAGTCCATAACAAAAGTGAGAGGCTAGAGAGGAGTCTTGGAGGCAGCGCTGACTTAGGAGGGGTCATTTACACATGTACACCCATGGTGCAGCATGAGGCTGGCAGGATCCCACTCAGCCTGTGGGGCACCTGCCCCTGTCCCCTGTGGGCAGAGCATGGGACAGGAGCCCAAGGCCACAGCTGGTCCTGACAACCCCTCACGGGACACGGCCTGAGCTCTGTGTGTGCAGCAGGAATGGACTGGAGTGGTGGCTCAGGAGACAGCTTCCCCCACCTGCTTCCTGAGGCAGCCCAGCCTGGAAGAGACCTCCAGCCTGTTGTTGCTCCCCTCAGGTTCTCCCTTCATCTGCCCCATGTGTACAGCTGAGCTCCTGCTGTCCTTTCCTCTGAATGATCTGTCCACCCACATGGAAATCCCTGTCCAAGCTCAGCCATCCCTACCCCGTAAGTGCCATGCCTTGTGCATGCTCTCATGCCCACTTCTTCCTCCTAGATGGACCAGCCTCACACCCCTTGCTTTCACCTTCAACTGCTGCAAGCTGGCAGTGGGATGTTGGGTCCCCAGCAGAGGGGCTGGCACACAGCTGTCCCCACAGCCATGTGAGACAGGGCATATGGAGGCAGTGGTGCCTAGAGGACAGGAGCACCATGTACCAAACAGCACCCTCTCCGTCTGCTCTGTGACTGGTGCAGAGCTCCCCTGGACACCAGGGCACTGCTGGGGACACTGAAATATGTCCTTCTTTCCTTCCCACTAGACCCTCTAGCTCCTGAAGTCCACCCAGTCCTGTCGTGTGGTGGAGGGTGCATAGCACAGCTCATGCTGATGCTGGGGGTCTCATCCACACATCACTGCTCAGCAGCTCTCAGTCCCAAGGGGACCAGGGCAGAGTGAAGTGATGGGACCTTCCTCAGCAGCCAGGCTAAGCCCTGGAGGAGAGCAAGAGGTGAAGAGGTGGTATCAGCCAGGGGTTAGCTGCAGGCAGATTGAGCAGAGACAGAGCTGGTGAAGGTGAGAGCAGCAAGGAAGCAACAAAGCAAAGCAGAAGCAGGATAGGAGGGAGGATGGGGAAAAACACAACTGTGCCAAATCCCCACCTCATCGAGTGCTTCCACATGAAACAGGGTGGACATCAGAACTTTGGTTCATACCCCTTCAATCATGGCCTCTTAGAGGCTCAGCACCAGGCAGGTGATAAAAGTGTTTGCAGAAAAGGAACAAGCTCTGGATTCCTTGGAGGCCCCTGCAGATGGCTTCCAGCCATAAGTGTCTCGAGGGCTGGTGCGGGACCCCTGAGATCCTGGATTCACTTTTCCAGAGGGTGCAAACCAGAGGTGTGATGAAGCACTGATGCAGATACCAGCAGTTCACTCCCCATCGAGTGCTGGAAGTATGCTCATCCCTGAAGATGTCAATGCCAGCACTGCAGCTTCCAGCCTTGGTTTGGGGCAAAACAACTACTTGGAAATAGGAGGGTTTGTCTATAAAGCAAAGCAGGGAGTTTGTGGTGATCGGAAGTGCTTGAAAATGTGACTTGAGAGCATGAAAAAGGCTTTGAAACCTGGCAGCTGCACCAAGGAGCCAAAGGATTAGATGATGAGGGGGCAGACACTCCACAGCTTGATGTTGCATGCCCTGGCTCCCTGCTCCACACTGCGCTGTGCCTTCCTCTCTACTCCACAGCCTGGCAGAGGAGCAGGCTTTGTCTGCATGCCCTTCACCTGCCTTGGCACAGATAAACCCTATCCTGCAAGTGCCACATCCCCCTGCCAACAACTACCTGCACCTGGTCAGCCTATGCAACTTCATCTCACCCCTTCAAACACTTTCCAGACTCATCCCCACTGTCCCTCAATACCTCACTTCTCACTCAAAGACCTACTCTGACAGTGCACTGTAACCAACCCTCATTTAGCATGGCCCTGTACTTGTCCCCCACCCTGCCCACCACACAGAGCCAGACCAGCTGCTCTGTCCTTGCTCACCACCTTGAAGCTGCCCCCTCAGTCTCTCTTGTCCCCGTTCACTGCCCTAGACTGCTCTCCCATTCCCCCAGCAAAACTCTTCCTCTGCTTTACTGCTTCCCCAGCAGCACCAGAGGCTAGTCCAGCAGAAGTCCCTTACCTCTGCCTGACCTTGACACACAGTTTGAAGGGAGATGGGGCCAGCGGAGAGCACGAGGAGCTCTCAGCTCAGTGTCTGCTGCAAAGCAGGGATGCTGCAGCTCAGCACACAAGCCCACGCATGCCAGAGCACAGCACTCCCGGCACACGCCCTGGGCACGGCTCCATCCTCACCTCCAGATACTCCCGACTGGGTGCTTGAATCCTCCTGCTCCCTCCTCTGCCCCCACTCCTTCCAGGCTGTCCCGTCCCTGCCAGGGCCATGGGGCTGCAGCCAGGGTCCTCCCCAGCTCCAGCAGATCCTGACTGCTCTGCACCACCTCCTGCTGACCCCTACACCGCGATCTCATCCTCCAGGCTGTCGCCCAGGTCCTGCCTGGGCTGGACGTGGAGCAGGCGCGGCGGTTCCTCCTGGGACCAGGAGTCGCGCTCCTCGCTCTCGTCCGTGTTGGACTCGTACTCGGAGGCGATGCCCGACTCGCGGAACTTGATGAGCTCCAGGCTGCCCAGGGCTGGCTCTGGGGCGGGCGGCCCCGATTCTGGTAGAAATCGGTAGCACTCCAGCTTCACCAGGCAGTCGTTCCTACCTATGGGGCTGCCCATGGTGCTGGGGAAAGCCGAGCTGGGGCCCAGTGGCGGCGGGTGGGTGTCCTCAGGCTGCGGGGTGGTCGGGTCACAGAGGACAGGGAGGACGTTGGAGCGGAAGGTGATCTCCAGCAGACTGTCCTGGGAGCTTGCTGCAAGAGAAGGGCACAGCTAAGAGGCCCAGCTTGCCTGGGCATCCCCTGGCCACTACAGCTGCACACTGGCCAGAGGAGGACAGTCTGGGGTCATTTAGGTATCAACCTCTCCACTCTTGCTGTTTCAGGGGGCTTATTTGGTATCACTAATGCCAGGAGCTGCTGCTGGCCAACAAAGGGCCAGTTCTCCATGACAAGAAATTAACTATCTTCCAGCCCAGCTCCTGCAGAGAGCTGATGGCCACATCTGCTGGAGAGGAAGGTCAAACAGGGGCTCTTGGGCAGGTATGGAGCTGGCCTGGAGCATGCAGCCACTGGGGAAAGCAGACATACAGCTGATGGAGGTAGGTGACTACCTGTCCATACAGCTCTCCCCAAGCCCCTTCCCACACTGCATACAAGCACCCTGCTGCACACACACAAGCCAGGCCAAAAGGGCACAAATATCCCTCTGAACAAAATGACTGGAAATGCACAAAAAACCCCAAGAAAAACACCTGCATGTGTGTGCCCCACAGCCCTGGCTAGCTCCGAGGGGAGAGGAATGGATGGCAGCGCTTACTGGTTGTGTTCCCCGCCAGCTTCAGCTCCAGCTCCTGCACCTGTTTGACCAGGAGTGAGATGTGCTGCAGCAAGTCCTTGTTCTGGAGCAGGAGCTGGTGCACACGAGCCTGGGCCTCCAGCCGTGCTGCTGCTTCTGCTGCCAGCTGGTCCTTCAGTAGGTGGACCTGGACAGGATACAGCAGGTGAGCACGGGCAGATGTTGCTCGAGGGTTGAGGGCTTCAGCTCTAGCCAACCCTGCCCATCTCCCAGGGCTCATCAGCATCCCAACCCATGATGTGATGAAGCAGCCATTCCCTTCGGGTACTGCAGATGTGATGGAGAGCGTGTGGGTGGTGTCACACCAGGATTCAGCACACTGTCCCCTGGCCTCCCTGATGGAAAAGCTCAAGGCCAGGCGGGCAGCACTGGCTGAACTGTCAGTGGTGCATGTGAGCTGCAGATGTGCATGGAAAGGGCAGCCCAGGAGGAGCCAGATGGATGCAGCAAAGGAGACATGCTCGACTGACTGGATGGTGCTGCAGGTGTGCAAGGGCACAGCCGTGCAGCGGAGCTGGCCCTGGAAAAGCTGTCTTTTTTGGCAGCTTTCCCAGAAACAGGGCCCAGCCAGTGGCCTCTGTCACAAGGAGGGGCTGGAGCACCACGGATGGCAGGGTGCTGCTGAGGGGTGCCGATACTGGGGTGCAAGCTGGCTGCTCAGCCTGGCTCTGGGAAGCAATGCCTGTGGGGAGCCCATGGGCAAGACCACCATTTATTTCAGCACAACTGCCTCTGTGCAAACATGTGTGCCCCCAGAACCATGCCCTCGAGGGCAGATAGCCAGGAGCTCCTGACCAGGGCAGCTCTCTGATCTGCGTTCAAGCAAGGAGAACCCCAGAAACGTACACTGCACAAGGGACCAGCAGTGACCTGGGGGCCACTTTGGCTCAGCACCCCTTCCTGGCACCCACCTATGGCTCCTACAACTGCTCCAGCAAGGACTGGAACCAGGAAAGCACAGATTTACAACTAAACAAAACAAAACCAAAAATATCCCCACCAAATACAAAAGGCTATTTTACCGTACCCTAGAAAGTGAGCTTGAGGAAGAAGAGGAAGCTCTCTGTACCTGCCAAGCTGTGAGCTCCTGCTGCAGCTGCAGGGCCCCTGAAGCTGCCCAGCTGGGGGCCACCTGTCCCCACAGATGGGTACCAGGAGGCAATGTCAGCTGTGCTGGCAGGCAGGTGCTGCCCAAATGTGGCCAGCAAGGTGGCACAGCAGTGTCCTTGGCAGAGCTAAGCTAAAGCACAGCGAGCCTGGGAGTGACAGGAGACTAGGCAAAGGACTGGGATTTACAACTTTCCGCAAAGCCAGACCAAGAGCAAGGGGTGCAATATTTTACACTTTAAGCAGGCACCATGGAGCCTTTTGGATTGTGAGCAACACTATACTTGGACAGAGACAAAGGATTCCCCAAGGATGTAGATCCCTCTTCCAGAGGGGAAAGCAACTTGGCAGTCTGTGACCCCAAAAGGCATGTGGGCTCTGGAGGCAGTGGCTCAGCCAGAACTAATCAACAAATACTGATTTACTGATGCGAGAGGAACAAAGCCACGGGGCAGCACAGAAAGGCTGTTGGAGCCCATTGCTCGGGCTGTGAAAAAAGTTGATGAATTGCAGTGAGCTCTGTGCAGGGTCAGGGAACAAGTAAAGCTCAGGTAATGAGTTGGATAAAGCAGCCAGAGCTGCTTCAATGAGAAATAGCTGCATGGAGAATGAGCTGCCAGCTGCACAGCCCAGGCACACCAGTCACTGGGACAGGGCACGCCTGGTGGCAAGCAGTCCCAAGCACCTCATGGAGTTCCCTCCTCATGGAGCTGCCTGCCTTCAATGCTGCCTCCAGGCAGGAGACTCCAGCAGCACCAAGGGGCTCAGTAGTGTGCCCCAGCCCTGCCACTGGCCCTGGAAAAGAACAGAGGGGAGAACCTGTGCCACGGCCACTTGTGTCTGCTGCTGCTGCTGCTGCAGGAGTTGCTGGAGAAGCTGCATCTGGTGGTGGGCAGAGAGAGGTGTTCCCAGGTCAGGCAGCTGGGCAGATGAGGGAAGCAGCATCTTGGGTGACGCTGTCAGGATATCTTCAGGGTGGAGGCAGCTCTGCAAAACACCAGTGTTGAAGGTGTGATCCCCTGGCACTCACCTCAGAGAGCACCAGGCACACATGAGCTTTGGCACAGAGCAGCCACCCAAAATACGCAGAAAAGAAGCAGCTGCATTCATGGCTAATGCACACTTTGCTGAGGGTGCTTACAACCTTTGAAAACAGTACTTTTTCAGTTTCAACAACAACCCAAATACTTTTGTAGAAAATTCTGGAAAAGGCTGACGCTTCCCATGAGAATTTCCACTGTATCAAAAAAATTCTTTATTTTTGTGGTTTTGGTGGAAAAAAGTCCCTATCAGCTCTGCTCCAAACCCATTCCGTGTGGCTGCACATAGCTGAGCCTCGGCACAGTGCTCTCCCCTGGGCCCCAGCCAAAGGGCATCCTGGCAGCAGCAGATGGCTTTGATCTAGGAGCTGGGGAATGCTACACAATCCCTCCCGACCCCTGGGACCTCGGGATGCAGTCAGAGTCATGGGGCTGGGGCCGTGCCACCCCATGGGAGTGGAGGGCAGGGACCCTGGGCTCCATGTGGTACCCACCTCCTTGCCCACAGCATCGAGGTCGGTGACGCCGCGGCTGAAGTCCAGGATGTCGGCTCCAGGCAGCGGCAGCTCCACGGCGTCGATGTCGGTCTCCTCGGCAGAGGCGGCCGCTCTCTCCACGCCAGAGAGGCGGCAGGCTGCAGGAGCAGGGTCAGGGCAGGGCATGGCCTGCCCGCCCCTGAAGCTCACCATGGCTCACCCGTGGCATGGGCAGTGATGCACATCGTGGATCCCCACTGCCCCTGTGCCACCCACCCTCTGGCCCTGGCGGGAAGCAGGTACACAGAGACATGGCTGCTCTTCCTGCTGCTGCTCGGGAGGAAGCTTGTGGCTAAAAACACACCCAGCCCCAGCACACCAAACCTGGGGAACGGCAGCCAAAAGCCCTGATGTGGGAACAAACAGGCCACCAAGAACAGAAAACACAGATAAAACTGAAGAAAGGTAAACAAGAGATTACGGGAAAGAAAAACAAAAAACAGATGCTCTGAATTCCCCAGGGAGCTGCATATTGTGGCTGGGACATTGTGTGGAGGAAAACCAAACAATGACCGGTCCAGGGCAGCCCAGTGATTAGGTCATCAGGACAGCACTGGTTACAGAGGCAAGCAGCAAACTGCAGCCCAGCCCAGGCTGCTCCTATTGGGATGTGGGGGATCCAGCCCACAGCATAGCAGGGCATGGCAGGGCAGGGAATCCACACACAGAAAGGCAGCAGGACCTGCCAGTGTCCCACCTGGCACTAGAAGGGTTTGACTAACCTCTCATAAAACTTCGGCCTCCCCTCCAGCATAGGCACTGGCGCCAAGGAGCAAGGCTGCTCCCTGGGACCCTACACAGCTCAGGGTGATGGGGCTGGACCAGCAGCCCTCAGCCAGGCATCCTTGCCCCCTCTACCAACAGGGCTGAGAAGGAGTGGGGTCTGCAGACTGCCTGCAGCCCTGACAGATTGATGGGAGAGCACAAACATGGCTATGTCCATTCTGGGAATTAGAGAGAACATGAGAAAGGTATGTGCTTGGGGCCCCTTGTGCAGAAGCAGCGAGGGAATGTTTGCAGTGTGTGCAGCCAAGCACAGAGCAGAGCCTCGGGCACTGCTAATGAGCTCTCAGCAAGGAGTATCTGAGAGGATCATGGCTAACACCTAGAGAAGGCTCTTCGCTGGGCAAGATCCCAGCTTGAGCCTGGAGCCCAGCAGGCCAGATTGCTGTGCAAATCCATTGCTCAGAGGTGTCAGCCATCAAGGGGCAGTATAGGAAGACAGCGCCTCTGTGAACCACATCTGCCAGGCTCCTGGGGCCCCACACCACCCCCACACCTCCACATCTGCGGAATACCTGGGATGTCCAGGTCATCTCCATTCCTCTCACTGTCTGCGTCCTCCTGGCCGTCAGCGTTTTGCTGGGTGTGCTGCAGGCTCAGCTTGTGGCACACCTCGAATGCCTGCCCCACTGTCCGCACAATGCGCATGGCTTGGCTCTGCCAGGGAAGGGAGATGTAACTTCAGCTGGGCTGCCTCTGCATGGTGACCCCCCCAGCCTGGCACAGCTCTCAGGGGTCTCTGTGCTGCCACAGGGTCTCAGAACCATGGGGTCCTGCCCCAGCTGCTCCACCCAGAGTACACCAGGACGAGACGTGCATCCCGACATCTTTACCTTCTTCTTGGACTTGAAGACGTTGCACCTGAAGACATTGCTAGACCCATCCCTGGCAATGTAGCTGAAGATCTTTAGGTCCTGGGAGTCATGAGATACATAGAATATCCTGCAAGGACAGAATGGAAGGGAAGATATAAGCACACACATTACCCACATGCCCAGGAGACTGCCAAGGCCACAACCAATGCTTCCCATGGCACAGGGTGCTGCAGATGCCCAGCCTCTGCAGCACATCCCTGCTAAAACCCATCAGAAATTTTTTCAGCAGTGGTTTTACCTCCGCTGGGAAAATTTGCCTGCTGATTCAACAGCAGCAAACATTTTGCAAAGGCAGTACAGGACTTCTCTGCTCAGCTCCCAGGGACAGCATCAGTGGCCCAGGAGCCCTCCAGGGATGGAGAAGAGCAAACCCCACTCCTAGCCTGCTCACAGAGCTAGATGCCTTGCCCAGGTGCCTGCTACTCCCTCTCCAGCATGGCTCGGGGCCTCTCTTGCTCCAGTTTGGCCTCCCTGGGACAGACACTCCTGGCTCTTGGCTTCTGGGAACAAGATGGAGGAAGAGAGCTGGGGCTTCGGGAAGCTCCGTGAGCTGCCCTCTGCAGGATGGCGGCAGCTCTCCAGTGCCCAGCATGGTGCTGGTGTAGTGTGGGTAAGGGGCATGGCAGAGCCACACAAGCCTCTGTCCCCTCACCCATCAGCCTTACCTGTAGATGGGATCATGCATGACGAGCATTTTGTTCTCATCCCAAGCCCATTCTCTTTTCTGCAATGAAAGAAGCTGAAAATGAGTACGTCAGATGCTGTCCTTGAGAACAAGGACAGGACAGAGAGAAATCCAGGGACATACTTGGGAAGCTCTTGTCACAGCTCTGCTGCTGCTCCCCTGCAATCCTTTGCCAAGGGTTGGGTCCTGTTGGGGACCAGCCACATCCCACATCACCTCCTACAGGGCCCCCCGAGCCCCTCCTGTACCACACCAAGACTGGCTCAGCCACCTTGCAGGAGCATGACTCACAGAAGGCTGACCCCAGCCCACGCCTCCCTCTCCCAGCCCACCAGGGTTTCCTAGAAGTTCAAGGATGCTGCAGGTCCCTGCACCAGAAGGGGAGGGGTTCTGCTGCTGAGGCACTGCTGCCCCAGGGACCAGTGCTGCCTACCTTCTTCTTCTTCTTCAGAATCACCTTCACACCATCCACTGACACAATGAGATTCACTTTCTTCTTCTTGATATTCTTGGCTTTAAACTCATACTGTGGGAGATAGAAGAAAACACCCGAATTAGCCTTCCTGTGCCAGGACAGCCCTAGGGAGGGATGAAGAAGCTTTGACAGGAAGGGGCAAGAGGGACAGAGGCAGGTTCTCCTGATCCCACATTAACCTGTACATCCACGCTAGGACTGGACAAGGAGTCTTTTTGCCCTGCAGTGTCCCCGTGCCTAGCATCTGGAGGAGCATACACTGAAGCAATCCAGCCTCTGGATGTGAATGATGCTCTACCCAGTTCAGGATGCTGTTAGGAATGTTAGCTTGCATTTCAAAGGCACTTGGTCTCCCCTTCTGAAGGGCTGTGCCTCCCTAGAGAGAAACCACCACGCCCCCAGGGATCTGCAGCCTGGCTGCGCTTGTTCCACTGGCTTGTGGCCATTGCTGAGCTCTGCAAAGTGAAATGCCATTCTGAGCTGGGTATTTTTGGGCTCAGTATAAAACTGAAGATGATTGCTGAGGATTCTGTGAACCTTTCCAGGGGAGATGGCATAATGCAATTACCAACCTCAATTAGAAGTCACTGGACAGGAAAAAACCCCAACAGGAACTTCCAAAGATGACTAAACACGAAGCTCTGCTCTGGCCTGGGGAAGAGAATGAGATTCTCCCCAAATCCACCCACTTTGACATTTAGAGTGTTACAAGCAGGGAGAAGGCTGGCAGAGGAGTAGGCTAAATAAGCCGTTTGGGCTGATCCTGCTGTGAGACTTTTGAGGAGTCCCATGACTGGTGTGCCACAGATGCAGTCACATCAGGCACCTGATATGCTGGTCCCACTTGCAGGGAGCTGTGCACAGCCATGGGGACAGACCCTCTGTGCTCAGAAAAAGCCCTGCATCCTGCCCCTTGCCTGCCTGAGGCAGAGGAGTTGATTTATCCTCTCACCATTTCAGCAGTGTCTCTGCAGAGGGAGCGGTGCTCTGCCTGCTGTCACATTTCCAGCACTGTGTGATGCATCAGCTCTGGCAGTCAGAGCCAGCAGGCAGGAAAAGCTGCTAGCCCTGACCTGTGATCAAATGATAAAAGACCTGAAAGCACAATTCCTCAAAGCCATTTAAAGTGGCTGAAGGGGATGGGAGATTCAGAAGACTTGGAAAACAGTGCAAGGAATGCAGCTCTGCCCTCCCCCGAGCACTGGCAAGCCCACCCACACTGGAGCTGAAGCCATGGAGAAAGCAGAGCTCGGGCTCCCACCGTGGCTTTGGTCAGCCTCAAAGCCCCCAGCACATCCCCATATGCTGCTTGCATGGCTTATTCCTCACGGAGAAGGGTCCCACCAAAGAACCCACCAGTGCAGGCTTCCAAGTGCCATCCCCATGATCACCAGCAGAGATGAAACTGCATTCAAGATCCCCTTCTTTCTGTCTTATCAGGATATTAGACCAGTTCCTGGTACCTAACACTAAAGAAATGTCTTGATTTAGCCCTGAAAAGGTGAGCTTTGGCCTGACTACCTTGCAGTAATTAACCCAGTCTTTTCTGAGGCTCTGCATGTGATTTTTCAGGAGCCACAGGTTGATCTGGAAGCTCTCTGCAGCATCCGGGGTGACTGCATGGCACCTTAGGTGCTGACACCTGACTTATTGGTCCTAACAATCACTGATTATACACATTCAGTTGCATTTTGGAACTCCTGGTGATGTAGAATTTCTACTCTGGGCTACCCCAAGTGCAACTGATGTGGGCTTAGTCTGCTTTTGAGTGAGTAACAGTCCCAGGGCAGCAATGCAGACAGGCCAGGAGGTTTCAGCAAAGATGCTACCCAGCTCTGACACATTTCAGGGACTGAATCGTGCAGAGCTCCTTGGAGAGCCTTCCACAATCCCTGGCTGCAGGCAAGGGATTCTGTCTGGGCTCACCCTGAGCCTGGCACTGTGGAGTGCTGTGGGAAGAGTTGCTGGGCCTATGTCACGGTCAAGCTAAAGCCCCCTTGTGCCTGGGTCATGGCAAAACTCCAGCAAAACCCCTTGAAAGCAAAGAAGTCAAATTCTCAGAAGGATCAACCAGACAGATTTGTTAAGCCCTTCCATAAATCTAGGCCTTTATATCCTGACACTGACTGGAGAGTCAAGCTCCTTTGCAAGCCTGAGCCATGTGCTTAGAGAGCTGCTGCCCATCCCAGCCCATCCAGAGCTCATTAGAGCAATCAGCCCGTGAGCCCAGTGGCTCGCTGGGATGTGCTTCCCGTGCTCCGCAGCACAGCTCCAGACAGCAGAACGCTAACGAACTGCCGTCCACTGGGGCTCCAATGAAACACTAACCCTCATTTAATAACAAATCAGCCAGGAAGAGCATTCAATAGGACAGCAATTCAGCCCAGCTGCCTCTCACATCCTGGGGCTGTGCAGGGAAAGTATGCTGGGTCCCACAGGCCAGGAGATGCCATTGCTGATTTTGAGGGCCTTCCTAATTTGGTCTAAGGAAGTGTCAGCTTTGTGCAGTTCCTCTGAGTGAGATCTGAGCTACAGAGACTGCAAAGGATGAAACCAAAACCCTTTACTTAACGGGGCCATGGAAGAATATCTCTGTACAACTGATCAGGACTTCCCTGGCTTGGAGCTGCTCTTGACGACTACCCTGCCCAGGCACAGAGATCTGCTGTGCCTGCCCATATTTGTCAACATTCCTCCTGCTGCAAAACAAAGAGAGAAAGCTTTAGAGGGTTGCAAGGCCTTAGGATTTTGGCTGTTCTTGCTGCTGGGAGGAGAGCAGAGGTGATGATGGCAGGGTTGGAAATGTCGCCAAAGGGGCTCTGAGGTGGTCTGCACAGCCACACCCACTGCTGTTGCACCCAAAACAAGCAGGCACTGGCTGACCCAAAGGAAAAGGAAACCCACATGTTTCCACTGCCACCCAATCCTTGCTGGGAGTATATCCTGCATTCCCAAAGATGTGCAATAGGAACGACTCTGTATTTGGGTGCAGGGAGCTGGGTGGCAGCAATTCATCCCACACTCGCTGGGCACTGCACTGGGATTTGGTGACTGCCTCAGGAGAAAAACCACATTTCATACATGATAAACTCAAGTCACTCATGGCTCCGTCTTGGAGAGCTGAATCCTAGCCTACGGCTTAATAAAGAACTGATACAGAAATAATTATCCAGCTTGAAATCAAGAAAGAAAAGAGGATTTGCACAGCATTCCCATGATCCCCTTTGGTTTCACACCATGCAGGATTTCACTGTACTACTTATAACCAATTAAATGCCGTAACAGAAGAGCTTTCTTAGCTTTCAACCCAGCCATTTTGCCCATCTTGGGTATGCTTCTGGACCTTTAAATATCTGTAATAATACTAGAAGCTTGGGTTAATTATATTAATTCTTGTTTATAGCAATGTGGCAATGCCAGAAGAAAGAGAATAATTAATTTCAGGGAAATACACAGAAAATGGAAGAGGAAACATGAAAATCATCTGTTCCTGGACTTGCACAGCTTCACAGTTGGTCTCCCACTGAAGCTCTAAGAGCTGCATTAAAATTGTTGAGGAAAGACTGAAAATGGACATCTGAGATACATCAGTTAAAAAGCCCCGCAACTATTTGAGAAGAAAATTAAAGGTGGTCTCAGTAATGCAAAAGAAGTACAAGATCACTCATAAAATCCAACCAAGTGAATAAAGACTATCCCTTAATTTTACCCTGCCCACAAAAAAACACATTAATCTTTTCAAATAGAAGAGAAACATCTACTCCATCACAGCACAGGAGCCTTCCCATCGACCTCAGGTTAGTGGCAGTCTATTTTCAACATCTGTCTTTTGTGCAGATTTCAGTATTTAAATAACTTTGGAAGGAAAAGAAGCCAGCTGGTGTATGCATCATTGCGCAATGCACTCCTACTGGCAGAGTATTAAAATTGCCCTTTCTGGAGAACTGAGCTAACATATGTTGCTTAATAGAGAGCGCATGTAACCTTGTCAGTCTGGAGTAAAATTATGTATGGATCTCAGAGCGACGGGTATGTGTGAAAAGCAGAGAAAACTCAGCATGCCTAGAAAGATGCTACCCATCCTTATCAGGCTGTTTCCACACAGCAGAAGTGTGAGAAAACTTGTAACCACACGCTGCACACCAAGTCAGGCAGATCAGGCTCTGAGGAGGAGATGATGTCTTTCTAGATCCATCATCCCCTCCACATTCACAAGCATCCAAAAAATGTTAACCTGAATAAAAATGCACTCATTTCATTCCAGCCCATCTAAACTACCTCAGGTACAATTTAAGTCTGCCCACTAGCACTGTCTGTAAGTAAGGGAAGGTAAGAGGAATGCTTTAAGGTCACGTTGTGGCAGCAGAATACAAATAAACAGGATATTTTTTTAAAGGAAGTTGCTCTAAGTGCATCAAGCTGCCTCTGTCCCCATCCAGCCTCTATCCCTCTCCTCAAAACAAAAACAAACAAACAAACAATACCAAAACAAAACAAACAAAAACAAACACAAAAAAAAAAAAAAAAAAGGTTACAAGCTTGTACCTTGTACTGGGGAAAGAGCAGTGTTCTGAGAATTCAATTAACAGGGAAAAAGCAATTCCCAAAAAACTCAGTGCTGTTCTGCTAGCTTGGGAGGCAGGAGACAAAAATCTGCCATAAGAAAAAGCGCAGAAGAGGATGTAATTTTTGCCAGAAAGCTGTATTTCTGTGTATTTATGCAGAAAGGACACAGAACTGTGAGCAAGGCCAGGTCCCCCTGAGGCAGCTGCGCTGAATGCAGAGGGCTGGCTGGGCAGGACCTGCTGGGAGCACTCTCAGCTCTGAGCTCCCCTGCCCCTGGCCATGCCCTCCAGCTCCTCAGGCGGCTCCTCCTGCAGCTGGCTATCACAGCAGCTCATAAAATACCTAATAAAATACCTCCCGAGTTGGATTTTAACCCCGGGTCAGCCTGGGCTAATGACAGACCTGCCGGAGCAGCGCCGCTTTCCCAGCACTCGGGGGGAGGAGCGTTGCTGTGCTCCTGACGAAGAATTAACTTATTACAAAATGACAGCCGGGATCCAGTTCAGTGGGCACAGGCTCCACGGCGCCAGGAATTAACAGCTGGGGGAGAGGCGTATATCTCACAATTCCTGCTGCTGAAAACATGGGGAATGACAGCAAACCTCAGAACTGTCCAGGAGCTGCCCAGGAGGGAAGCCTGAGAAACCTTGCTGGGATCCTAACAGCCATTAATTGGGAGGAATGGCAAACACAGCTCTACAGGGCAGGAAGATTTCACTTTACTGAACCACACAAAGAAATAGCAGCAGCCCCAGTGCCCTGGAATTGACTTGGAAGCCACCTGTGGGCTGTGCGGGAACAGGAACCTGGGAGGGAAAGGCCCTTTTTTCCTGGCCAAGGGTGCCAAGCCAGCCTGGGGTTGGGCAGGGAAAGCAGGAGGAACAGGAAGGCAACACTGGCTTCCCCCGAGCCCTTTGTGCAGTAACCAACACGCCGAGCTCAGCACTGGGGTCCTGCCGAAGCACCAGGAGCAGACTGCAGCCAGAACACCTCGTGCCTTCCTTTTTCCTTCTGGTTAACTGGAGGAGAAGTGTGCCTTCCAGTTAACTGAAAGAAAAGAGCACTGGAGAGAAGGGAATGATTTTAGATACAGCTTTGGATTTAAAAAGCAGCAGACAGATATAACCTGGCCAGAAGCAGCCTTGCAGGTCAGAAGAGTCACAACCAAGCTGTGATCCTGTGTGGTGTCCAGCAGTCAGCTGGGCAGGGAGCAGAGGCAGCACTGGCTCTCCCCAGAGCCCGGGATCAGAAGGGTAGGGCAGCACAGAGCCAGAGTCCTGCCAGGGGTTCCCCAGCCATGCAGCATCCATCACTCCCTGATGCTGCAGCCTGCTGCCCCCAGAACAGAAAGGCACCTGCCAGCCTGCCCTTGCCCACGGCTCCTCCAGCCCTGCCGTGGAAGCAGCAGCAGGTGTGAGGGGATGAAATGGCTGGAAAGCAGGGTACCTCCCAGGAGGGCAGATAGCTTCATCCAAAAGGCATTTCTGAACAAGGCTTCAGAGTACCTGACAGTCCACTACTCTGGGCTGCACTTTATGCCCTCAGGGGACTCAGGCTTGCTGAAGGGGAGCACACTGAAATACCTGCTTAGCCTACTAATGTGATCAGCAATAAATGGACTGAAATCCATTTTTAAAACACTGCTAAGAGCCATCCTACCAAAGTGCTGTGCTGCTGCCTGTGTCTGAGGACTCCCATGCCCTTCACTGTGGGATCCCATTGCACCCCAATTCCTCTGTGCATCTGTAAATCTGGCCATGACTATGCCCATGCTCCACACGTGAGCAGGGCACTTGCCATGGGATGCCAGCAGCACCTCCCTGTTCCCTCCAGGAGCTGGGATACAAAAAGATGAGAAAATCAGGGAAATTTGGGGATCTTGTCAGTGTGGTCATTTTGCTTGGGCTCCCTGCTCCTGCCACCAAATCTGAGGACAAAACCAGCCCGTGGCACTCACACTTACAGCAGGGATGGGTCTCATTGTGCGGCACAGAAACATGGAGATATCTGGGGCCAGGATGAAGGTTCTCACCCATTCCATTGGCAGACTGCCAGCATGGCATGGTCAAACATGCCGGACACCTCTGCTATACTGATAGTTTGGATTTAAACTATTCCTGAGGATTAAATTTCCCCTGTCCTCCTGCCTACACCCCATTGCTGGTGGTTTTGGCACAAGGTGGACTTAAATTTAAGGCCGCAGTAATTCGGAAGAAAGGAAGAATAATGAAGTACTGGATGCTTGTTCTTGGGCTTAATGATGCTTTTTAAAACTCTTCCACTGTTCCTCGGAGTTTGCATTTGCACATATGGGGAATGCAGCTCTGAGGTACATGTGTTTCTCTGAAATAGATGTGATTTTGGTTTGCACTGACAAGGTCAGTGCCTTTTTTCCCATCCAACTTCAGGTTTAATTTTGGTACCCGTCTGTGATGGTTGTGCGTACCGATGGGTATAAATGGGAATCAGGCTAAAAATACCCGTGTTGTGAGAGCAGTAGAGCAAAGTTAAGGTTGCTGCTTCAAAACCACCCCAGGATTGCAGCATACCCATCTATCACACAAAATATGTTTTCCAACAACATCGAATACTTCACAATAAATGCCTTCTGCTCGGTTTGCTATTTCCTCCCAGAGAGCTGCCTCCATCCGCTTCCTCCAGCCTCCCCTCACTACCTCCAAGTTTCACAAGTTGAGGTGGCAAACTGGGACACACTCACGAGCCATCTGCAGGAGAGGCAGCTTCACAGGAAGCTCAGAGAAATCAGAACTGGTAAGAATCAAATCAATATCAGTCACAGGGTTAAATGGAGAAAGCTAACAGAAAACAACTTATGCTAAACCTTTCTTTTGAAGACTTCCATTTGCAAGATGATCTACCTCCCTTACAAGAAATCCTGAGGCATTCCATTCCTCTCCATGTGGTTTTGTTTTTTTTAAACACCCTTGAATCAGAGGTTCAAAGGAGGCCTGAGGCACACTAGCAGCTTGCTGTGTGCCACAGAAGCCCATGGGGGATGCAGCAGCAGCCCTGTGTCATGAAGGATGAAGGTGCTGCAGCAGGAGCACACTTCCCAGCTACCTCCCTCAGTTCCACCAGCAGCTCACCAAAGCCACCAGGGTCCCCGTGCAAGTGTTACTGTTGACTCCACGGGGGCTTGACTAATACCAAGCTTATGAAAGAAAGCTGGGGATTCCAGCCTAGTCATATAATTTCTCCGTCAGCCTGGGCATATTCAGTCACAACTCTGAGTGGGAGCAGTGCTTACAGGCTGGGAAAAACAGCACCTCTCAGCCAGGCATGAAGGTCAGTGGAGACCCTGCAACATGCTATCCCCCAGACTTGAAAACATCTCTAAACTCCTTTCAGAAATCCAAGGAAGTGACAACAGCATGGGCTGGACTCACGTGGAAGGTGGCAAGCTACCCCCTGCCTTCGCATGCTGCCATCTCTGGTGACCACGCCAGGGTGCGAATGAACCGGTGTGTGGGTGCGTGTGGGATACTGGTCAAACTGGTTACAGAAATAACAGCCGGGCTTTGAGCTGCTTCCTGCAGTCAAGGAAAACAAGGACGGGCTCTGTATACATCTGCAGGCACCGCTCTTGCACTGCTTTCCACAGCCCGGGAGGGAGAACACAAGAAATGAGCTGTACACGTTTTAATATTTACCACCTGCTGCTAGAATAAGCAGAAGTGCATTCCTTGGAAAGCCCACATCTGACTGGAATTTGTGGTATTTTTAATTAGACATGCATCAGTTTGACCTATGCAGGCAGAGGCAGCACAAGCTGTTTGGTGCAACCACCCTTTGAAGAAGGTGAGGAACTACAAGAGCCTGGAAATGGCCTCTGTTCTTCCAGCCCAGAGTGGTTTTGAGCCCCTGTGCTAGAACAAGCTTGGCTTAAAGAGCAGCACTGCCATTTGCAGCAGTTCAGTCATGCCCCTTTACAGTAACCCCTGATAAACCCCTGCCCCTCTCTGGCACCAGCCAGTCCTGATGCCTCAGGGGACCCCAAGACTGAGCAGTACAGGCAATGTCCAGCCCATCACCTCCCTCCATCTGAGAAGGCAAACAAAATTCCTGTGTTCAAAATTAGCTTTCTCCCCTAAATGCATCCTTTCAAAGATAGACCCTACCTCAAGACAGCTGAGGTAATCTTTGCCCCCACGGATGAGTCAAAGGCAGGGCTGAAAGTGCAGAGGAACGCAAAGTCACCACAAATCCACCCTGAGGGCAGGTGACAAAGCAAGGGGCAGCCTAAGAAGATACCCACACAACACTTCAGAAAGGTGTCAGCTCAGCAAAGCGAGCCAAATCACAGCATGGTGATATTTATGCCCTAAGTTGTGAAATACAGAATTTATTTTGGTATTTTTTTACTGCTCACCACAGAGCTGCTCTCCCACTGTTGCATAAAAAACTTGAGTAAGACCAGTTGGGAAGGCAAATGAGAATAGCCAGGCAGAGAAGTGACATGCCAAGGAAAGCAGACTGGTAATACTGTAACTAAATCAGCAATTATGAAATTCAGACAATTAATAAATAATGAATGAGCAGCAGCACTAAATGCTTGGTGCATCAGAAACAAGCCAGCCCTGTGGGGCTCTTAAGATGCTGGCAGTGCTCAACAATGTTTCTGGGTTGTAACTGGAGAAACAAGGTAATTATTAATATCACTCTTGCTTCACAATTCCTATTTCAACAATAACTGATGCAGGCATTAAAACCCATTCACTAAATTCTACAGGTTAAAGGCAACAAGAATAATGTCCTTTAAAGTGATTTAGACAGAATTATAGAACAAAATTCCAAGTAATAAAAGTATCAAGATTTTAGGTGAAGTTAGAAAAGAGGGGTGGAAATCCACCTCAGCAGCAGAGCCCCAGATGAAGCAATGAGAGACATAGGACAGAATGCCACTGTGCTTCCAGGAAACCTCAGTAAGGAGAGCACAGCAAAGCTCACGTCTGCACAGGGCTGGGAAAAAAAAAAAAGGCATTTGCTATCTAGGCCAAGTGTACAGGAATCTGGCATCTACTCATTTCAGGATGATTTTATATGGCATTGGCCAAGCAGCCTCTCACAGGAAAAAGGAATAGAAGCTGCATCTGCCAAGATGCAGAAATGTATCCTAAAAAGACCCTGGAGGCATTGCAAGGTGTCATCCCAGTCCAAAGGGCACTGTGAAGACAGTGTGGTCCTGGGCAATGTGCAGCAAAACAGAAAGGTGACATTATCTCAAACCATGGCACCACTGAAATCACTACCAATACAATCCATTCCTACAGAACATCTTCTGTTTTATCACACACTTCAAAGAAGAAACAGAAAACCATTCAGAAAAAAAACAACAAGAACATGAGGCAGTTTCCCCAGGCTCCTGCATCCCAGAGGTTAAAACAAACTCTCTGCATTTGGCTTATCCACAGAGCAGGCTTGGTGAGCACTTGTCCACAGCCCAGACCTGGGACTTGGGAAGAGCTTCCTCACGTTAAAGGCTGTGACTTTAGGCAAATGCACAAAATCAGCTAACTAGGAGTTGAAGTTGGATCCACTCAAACCACAGAAAGACAGGTCTTTTCCACAGAAAGCTCAAAGGGACCTGCACCCCCACTCACACTCACCAACTGCTTTGGCCAATTATTCTGGATTTCTCTTCTCCTTTTAGATAATGTGGATTTCTTAGCATGCAAGTAGAGGTCAGCACAGATGTGCTCTTTGTGCTGGAAATACACACACATCCCCCAAGTTCCCAAGGATCAGGAATGTTTGAAGGAGTCCAGATCAGTCCCATCCATCATGTTAAGAGGAAATAAGAAAATGTCATTGGAGCAAAATGCTAAAACAAAACTGGAGGCCTTGGAGAGAAAGAGATGGCTCTCTCAGACGTGTATCACTACTGCAATCCAACAGCAATACTAAAACAACACAGGCTGGCTGTTTCCTCTTAAAGAATTAAGCTGAAATTTAACCATCTCTGCTGAAGTTTCCTGTGGCAAATACACACTTGAGGCTGGCTTTTGCAGCTTCTGCTGGAACAGATCAGCAGTTTCCATGTGCAAGCCCATGACATAGGGAACTGGTTTGGTTGGGGATTTTTCTCTATCATGTTATGCTCCCACTGCTGAAAACCAAGCAACAGATTAAGAATCACTGGGATCCACGTGCTCCATCAGGGAAGCCTGGCCTAAGAAGGAAACATTTTCTACTCTGAAAATTCTTTGTCTAGAGTCTTTGCCCTGGGTAGACTTTACTCCAGATGGGAAAGTCCATGCCTTCCAAAAATCCCAGCGGAAGCAGTCCACCTACCAACTATCGTCTGCACAGACACCAGAGCAGCCACAGTGCCACGTGGAGGAGCAGCAGCCCTGTGTGGCCCTGGCAGCCTCCCTGTGAGGTGACATGGAGCAGGCAGGAGGAGGCAGGGAATCTCCAGGGATTTCAGCATGCTCTGTAGGCTACAGCCTTCTCTCCTGCAATGGGGAGAGTGCTTGGCTCCTTTCCCTTGTTCTGGGCAGTGCTTGCTCCTTCTGCTGCTCTACAATAGATACACCCTTTCCTCCCACTCCCTAATTAAACTCCCATTCCACAGACCAGCTCACACAATAGATCTTGCAACCTCTCCTTTTCACCAGCTGTGCTGCTTTCCTGCTCCTGCACAGGGCAGGAACACCCGTGACACCCAAAATCCCTCTCACCTTGCTGCAGGTGGCAGGGTAGGCTCTGACTCTGCGCCCCCTCCTCGGGGCACAGCATCCCTTGGAACACCTTCCTGCTGCACTAAGCCAAAACCACCAAGAATTAATTTTAGCAAGGAAGAAACTGGGGCATGTGGCACTTTTTGTTTTGAAAGCTGCAGCCCCAGGCTTTTGTCTCTCTTCTGAGGTGATGCAGCAGAGAACACGGCAACAGATTAAATTAAAGGGTCCTTGGCCTTTGAGGACAGGCAGGGAAGCACAAGAGCAGAAAGGATCATACACAAGAGTAGCATTCAAAGCTGACTTCAGTTTGGTTTGACTTTAATTCAGCCCAGTTCCCTGCACAGGGATGTCTCCCTCGGAAGGAGTCTGACAAGTCACAGCTTCCCTGCGTCTTAGGTTCTCACCCATAAAATGGATACCAAATATTGCTCGACCTCTGCTTGTGAACTTTAGTAACTCTTTGGTCTCCTTTTTGGAGGTTATTTCTCCCTTTAACCATGGAGCAGGAGTGAGGTATTGTCTCTGGACACACTCCAGCCCAGCTGGAAGATGTGGCTGCCCAGAATAAGGCTGCCTGCATCTCTCCTGCTCAGGTCCATGCAGCATCAGTACCCAGCACCAGGGAGCATTTGGTCTCACTCCATCCCAAGAGTAAAATGTTGCCATGATGGCAGAAAATTGGTGAAAGCACTGATTTGTAAAAAAACACATGAAAATTCCATGTTGTAGTAAATTAGAAAGGAAAAAAACTACAAATAAAAGCAATGCCAAGGGTGAGAGGAGACACAAACTCAGGGAGAAGGTCCAGTTCTTCACTGCTCTGTCCAGACACTGCTGAGAGATGGTAGGACAAGTCACAGAGCCTGAAATCAGCCAAATCTCAGCACACCTCTCTCAAACCTATTTTTTCTTATTAACCTCTCAGGTATCCAGGTGCTTATTCTTAGGCACAGTTAGAAATTTACTCTAAAATGCAAAGGGAAGTGCAGATGGATATCTTAACCAGTAATCTTCCAGCAGCAGAAGAGACTGTCCCCTCTTGGTGACAGTGGCGGGGCTGCTGTGCACTGAGCTGGGTTTGTGACAGCTGGTGACACTGAACACAGCCCTTTCCCACAGTATCAACCCCTTCAGCAGAGGTTCATGCAAGCCTGAGGCTCAGGCCATCAAAGGAAGCTCCATCACCTTGCAGAGGGCTATCAAAGGATGATGGCTTCTGTAGGAACTCTGGGAACCCTCACAAACAGCAGTCACCAGTGCTAACACAATCCCAAATCTCCAAGAACAAGCTGCAGACCTCCTCGCCTTGACAGCCAGGTTGAATCCATTCATGCCTGGGAGGCAGAGTGTGCAACAAATCCTTTCTTTCTAGGCAGGAGGAAAAGCCAGAGCAGGAGAGCCCCATCGGCAGCTCCCGTGGTACCTGCAGTCCCACAGACTCCACATGTGCCTGGGCTTCAGGAGCAGGGTTTCCAGCTCAACATTCCCCTGCTTCTCATGCAGCTGAGCCCTGGCACTGGACTCAGCCTGCTGCCCTGCCAGAACCATCTGTGCAACACAGGAAGGAGCCAGGAAAGCCAGAGTTACCTGGCCAGCAAGCTGTGCCCCACAGCTATTGCAACCTACCAGTGCAGTCCTTCAAACATGCTTGAAGCACGATTTCTGGGGAAGAATGAGTGGGAAGCAGGAGGAAGAGGAGGAAGCACAAGGGCACACAGAAGATGGAGATTGGTGAAATGGCTTTACATGCTGGCCGTGAATTAGAGAGGGGTGGGAGCCAGCAGAGCATCCCCTGGCAGGGAAGGAGTGACAGCAAAGGTCTCCCCTCCTGCCACGTTCAGGGAGCCTGGCAGATACCATTCCCCACCTCCCCCCTGATCTCCCTGCAGACATTTGCTGATGGCTCAGACAGTGGCATGGCAAGGCAGTGAAGTCACTCAGTGGGAGCACGTGGGGGAAAGCCCCCAGGCAGGGAGGGAGATGAATCACAGGGAGACACTGCAGGGTCCCAGAGAAGGAGCAGAGTCCAGCCCATGCAAGTCCAGCCCAAGCACACAGAGGGCAAGGATGTGTAACAGGCTGTAGAGGACAGAAGGCACTGCTGCCTCCCAGCTTTTTGCCAGCAGCTCCAGTCCTGCCCTGGGCTTGGTGCCTACTTGGCTTCCAGTCCTCTCCAAGTCACTGGGCTGGCTCCAAGCCAGCATCACCCACCAGGAATGCTGCTGCCTGTGCTGGCATGCCCAGCACCAGCCGATGTGTCCTGCCAGAGCCCTGCCCGCGGGACACTCGCCCAGAGCAAAAAAGCTGAGCTCCTCTGGGACACAGGAGGTGTGGGGAAGACCACACATGGCTGCACCTCCTGGCTCAGGAGCTTTCCCCAAACCATGCTCCCCTGCCTGGTTATGGTTTCCTTCATCCTCACTGGCTCCACGATAGCACTGTCCATCCAGCTGGGTACCCCCTGCTCTTTCCTGCCCCAGCCTGGCCACCCCACCCTATTTTGGAGCCTGGCCACGAGGGACAACAGGTTTGGCAGAGAACTCTTGGACAGGGCATTGCTGGAAACTGAAAGGCAATGCGCTTATCATGACTAATCTATGCAGCCAGCTAGCAGGGGCCAGGAGCACGCCTGTTCCTCATCTCCTCAGCACCCATGGGGTCACACGTCTGGCTGAGCCCAGTCATTCCTGCATGAGCCAGCACGGATCAGGAGACAGCCGGCACAGGCAGGGCTTGCTCCCGTCTCAATGCTCTCGGTGCCTTTCCAAAGCATCTCCGGCAAGCAGCGCCCAAGCTCCATCCCTCACTGCCTTCCCCCAGGGCTCAGCCCTTGCTTTTCAGCATTAATGGCTCACACTTCCACCTCTTCAACAGTCCAGATGCCTGTCTTCTGCCACATAGAGTCATTTACCTCCCTGAACTCCTCATTTTACTGTGTGCATTGTAACTCACACTACTCACTGCTCCCCTGGAGCCCACAGCTCCACTGGAAAGCACTCGTCCCATCCTGGCCATGGTACCAAGGCAGGAAACAGAGCCAGGGTCACCACACTTTGGCCAGCTCTCCTGGAAACGTGGGCAGTCTTGGACAATAGGCTGCTCCAATCAATCTGGGTACTAATTTAACCAGTTTATCGATTAAATACTAACCACAGGATGAGATCCTGGCCTATTTCATGCCATGCTAGTAGCAATACCAGACTAGCCATTATTTTATTATGACATTAAGTGGCACTGAAATAAAAGCATGCCCAGAAGGCTTCACCCCTTTATTGTACCTGTCAGAGCACTGAAAGAGCAACTGAAATTATTACAGACATCCTTTCAGCTCCTCCCAGATCTAATACAACATAATCTTGTTCATCTTGGATAACCACATCAAGTCATTAGCTTGCCAATAATTCACCTTACACCGAGTGCCATGACTTGGCACGAAGCAGGCTATGCTCTTCAGGTGGCCAAAGCCTGAGCATCTCCTGGCCAGCCCACTTCCCACTGTGCTGGTCCTCATAGACAGACAGGGCTGGCCTGCCCCAGGCACGCAGGGCCAGCTTGGTCCTAAATCCTGCTCCGTTTTACAGAAGGGACACTTGTGCGTGGGGAGAGAAAAGAAGAAAAAAAAGGAAGGCATCGCTGTAAATGGCCTCATGCTTTTAAAAACTCATCATGGCAGAAGCAGGGATAGCTGAGAAATATTCTAATTAAACAAGTTCAGAATTACACCAGGAGCTCCACACCAGTAACTGGCCACATACATCAATTTTCACACCAGTCCAACTGCACCTGTGGCCTACAGAGGATGCGAAATCTTGCTTCACACAAGCTTGTAGAAATTCAGCAATTTTGCCAATTTGCTAAAATTGAGCTCGGCTATGCAAAGCAGCAGAAGTCCCACAAAATCAGATGTACCTGACAGAGTAGGAGGTGTAGAGGAGCAGGATTTTCAAGTACTTGAAATGCCTCCCTGTTTTGAGCCTGCAAAACTCAGCTGGACACTTCCCAGAAACAGCCTTGCAGAAGACTTCCACAGCTTTTAAGAAGTGCCTATATAGGATTTAATCCTTTCTGGCTCCAAAGAAAACCTGGATCAAAGCTGCACTCAGCAATCTAAAAGGGCTGATTCCAAATTCTCTAGAACCACGGCACCAAGCCCCAACCAGGCAGCACTGAAGACAAGCCAGGGGCATGGAAAGGAAAGCACTTGCATTAATTTATATCATGACAACGTAAAAAATATACAGTTGTCATGGTCATTTAAGGGCCCATGAGCTCACTGGGAAGGGAGGGGAAGGAAAAAGATATCTTGCCACCTGCTTAGGCATTTTCAACTGAAATCTGCATCAGCTTATAATCCTTAGAGTTGGGAAGACACGCCACTCTTAGTTTGGGGCTTTTGGATGTTCAGGTGACTTCCTGGACTTCCGGATCAGTTCCTTGTATCTTGCATCCAGAGGAGCCAAGAAGCATTTGGAAAGCCAACCTACTGCAGCAGTTCAGGGCACGAAGCAACACGGACTGGGTCACCCTGTTTGGGATGAACAGGAGATGGGAGCCAGTTGTACTACCAGAATCCCCCCAGCTTGCCCAAGAAACAAGCCTCGGTCTATTGTATTTATTACGTATGTGGCCATCAGTGGTCTGCAGGAGACATGTAGGGTTTGGAGGAAAGCTGCAGCAGATGCTCACAAAATTGCTCTCCAAGTGCATCTTCAGCATGGCTAACGTGCCATTAGAGGGGCGAGTCATTTCTGGGCCAGGGATTAACACCAAGGTGCAGTGCAGAGAGGGCTGTGTTCCCAGCAAGCCCAGCCCATGCAGGAAGGAAAAGCAGAGGCAGTCAGCTGAGCACCTCCCCTTCCCTCCTCATCCCGAGTTGTGAGAATCTCGGGAATTCTCCCCATTCTCCTGCTTCTGGACAGAAACTCCCTCTGGGCCAGGATGATGAGGATGGCCACAGCATCACCAGTCCTTCAACAGTGGGGAGAAGGGGGTGGCATCTGTGGCCTGCTACACCTATCCCTTGTTTAAAGCTCCTCTCACCCCTGACCCACAGAAGGAACCAGCTTTGGGCTTAACCTACCCCTCTTGCTCAGATGGAGCTGTCCTGGCCATGGTTCTGCTCTGCAGGGTGGGCCTGCCTGGGGCAGGCATCCCAGCAATGTCAGCTATGCACTGTCCTCCTCTGTGCCCCCAAAGGGTCAGGTCTCCATCTAAACAGGAAGCCGGGACTCAACAGGCCCCGAGTGTGGGGGAGTAAAAGGGAGGCAATGCTACAGGGGGTGATGCTGCTGCTATCCCAGTCCCTTCCTGCTCCCAGCCCAGCACGGGCAGTCATGGGGGGCTTCCAGGGCATTCTCCCCACTGGGATCCCCGCTCTTGGGCAGACAGCATCCTCACTTCTTTGTAGGGTCATTTTTTTAATCACTTAGTAAATAGAGGCAAAGTCCAGAGAGCAGCTATGGCGAAGGCAGCACTTTCTCAGGGGAGTTGAGGCAGCAGAGGGGATGGTGAGGGTCCCTCACCTTCATCAGCAGTGACTAGCTTGGAACAAACTGAGACAGAGCATCTTCCCCCTAAACCAGGGACTGCATTAAAAACCACACAAACCTCAGGGTCAGCAGCTGCTTCACACCCTACACACAAAGCTGCTGCTGCTTGCACTTGATGATCTCCCACTGCTTGCATTCTGTGCCTAAATAAACTTTTTTCTTCTTCTGTTTTCCTCATGCCAGTATTATGGGATTATTTTATGCCTTAAAACAGAAGGGCAGCTGTGCTCTGTAAGGAGGACATGCATTACTTCAGCTCCAGTCAAACTGAAAGGCGCTCCCGGCACCCAGCCCGGCCAGAAATGTCCTCAGCAATGCTGTGGTCCCTCCTGCTGCAAGGCACACAGGCAGGGCAAAGCACAGCACACTAGCGGAGGGCTTTGCATGTAGACAGCCATCAAACCAACCATCCTGGCACCCCCCTCACAAACAGCACTCCCCAACAAATAAGCAGACATTCAAAGTCTCTCGGGCAGATCTGATCCACAAAGTCATGGCTTTTCATGACTTGCATCTCTCCTGTCTTACACTAGGTGAAGAAAGCCTGAGCACATGTTTCAAACACATCATTCACCACAAGAAACCATTATTTTACCCTATTCTGTGTCCTTTCACTGCCACTCAGAGCTGTACCTATGAATTTTCTAGACCGTGGTTGAGTTTATTTATACCGGTCAACAAGGACATTCTGGTGTTCTTATTTTTCCTCCAGGGTTTACTTAAACCCTCAAAGTTGTGCCAGTCCTTCCACACTGAGGGGGAGTTCTGTGATTTTGGGGCTGGATGTGCATTTGTTCAAAAGTCTTATCTTGAAAGGCAGTGAAGGAAACTGCTGTTTATGAGCACTCTTGATGACATAATAGTTGTTCTGTTCAAAACTGTCTAGACACAAAGTGAGCAAACCTAATGCCATAAAGGCCTTCCCAGCTCCTGCTCCAGTCACAGTGTTAACCGCCATGGAGAGGACAGGAGAGCAGGTAGGAAAGCCATTGAGGAAAGCCCACAAACTATTTACAGTCTGAAAGTTTGAAACAGAAGAGCCTCGAAATGTCCGTCCTTTGAACGTGATACTCCTTATCTTGGGATGTGATCCTTCTCTCCTCCTCTAGTGAAAGAGAAAATGAGATTATAGCAAGAATCTGCATAAAAGGCTGAGAGAAGCAGAGCTCTGGTGCAGCTGCTCAGTGACAGTAGCAGCTTTGGTGCTTATGGGATCCCATGACACCAACAGAAAGACAGCTCATCCCTTACTCAATATCCCTGAAAGTGCCTTCAGGCCCTTCCAGTTCAGGGTGTTATTCCTAGGAGAGAGCCATCTCTGGAGGACAGGGCACACTCCTTGCTGTGCCCCAAGGACAGACCAAACCACCTGCGCCTGTGGCCACATGGCCACATACACCACACCAAGGGCCGGGCCAGCCCAGCCCCAAGGGCTGTCCCCTGCTGAAGAGCAGTCAAGCTCCTGCTTTTTTCAGCCTGGGGGCAGCAAGTTATGGGGTGCATAGTTTGCTCCCCTCCCAGCCCCCTCTGAACACCTTGCAGTTGTGCTGGCCAGAGGCTGGGGTGCAGAAGAAAAGCTCCTCTCTTGGCTATGGGCCAAGCATTATACAGCAAGGCTGTCCCATATCCTGACTGTGTTTTGGGAAGCCAGATGACTTCATTACCAGATCACACCGCCTGACCTACTCACCCTGAAACAAGCTCACTGGTGGCCAGCCCCAGAGCTCATTACTCTGCATTTTAACTTGCACACTGCCATTTAGCACTAACCTGCTGCCATATCCAGGCAGCACCTGAATTTTTATGCTGCTGAAAATCACAAGCAGTAAAACCCTAAGCAACCTTTTGCACAAGTAGCTTATTGTTACTTTGTTATTGGGACTGAAAAATGAGGAAATACTCCCAATCATGAATGCTACAGTTACCATCGGGTGCTCCACCCCCACCTTCCAGCCCATCCCTGCCTCCGCAGCACAGGATGCAGCACTGTGAGCACACACAGAGTCCTGCTGCTGCTCGGCTGCAGCCACAGCACACAGGGTGCCTGGGTACCACGGGGGACAGCTATGCTGCAAACAGGACTCTGTGACACACTGAGCCCGCAGGCACCGTGCCCAGGGGACACGGAGAGGGCAGAGGAGAGAGGGACAGCAAAAATCAGAGTTATGAATACACTGGAGGACAGGATTTATGCAACACAAAGCTGCTGGTGCAGATGGAAGAGAAGCCCAGGCTCTGGGATGCGGAAGAGGAAGGAGCAGCCTGGCCACACTCACCCTGATGCGCCGCATGGCCGTCACGATCTCCACGCGGCTGTTTGGTCGTGGCACATCCAGGCTCCCGATGTACTGCAAGGAAAGAAAGGAGATTAGTACAGTTCCTACAGCCCTGGAAACCCCGTGGTCCCACCATGGCCTCAGGGGTACCCACAGAGGGAACCCAGGGTCACTTCTGAGGAACGAGCAGCATTTTGCCTGCTGCACTTGAATGCTTGCATGCCTCCAGCCATGAAGCTGTTCCCTCACCACACCACTGCAAGTAGTCAAAAACCCTTTTTCTAGCAATATAATAACTTCAGCCGTCAGGCCAGCAGGACTCACTCATCTAGGCCATGATCAAAGCACACAGGTACAAGCAAATATCCCCTCAGTTGCAGTGAGTCATCTATTACAGAGCTGGATATTGGAACATCCCTAAAATAGCCGGACCAACCTGTCCTGTGACAGGCCCTCCATTATTTAATTGTAGCCCTGCCAAACCCGTGGCTGTTTTTGCAGGAATGCTGAGCCTCCAGGCCAAGCCTCCAGAATAAAGGAGCCACTTTGCTATTCAAAGGGGACCAAAGGCAGCACTCCTGCGACCCAGCACGGAGAGACGCAGAACAAAAACCTTTTTAAAAATAAAATGGAAGAGGGCAGATTCTGAAAAAGGATCAGAAAACAGACAAGTGATGAAGAGTCAATGCTGAGTGCTAAAAATGTGTAGTTAGAAGAAAAGCGTTTTGAGCCTATTTACTGGCCCTCTGTACTCCCACGCTTCATCTCAACACAAGGGCTGACGTAACTCTCAGCAGCACAGCACGGGCACCAAACCCAGCAGGGCTACGTGTTCCTGGGAATATGGCCACAACCTCTGCTGACATCATGAAAACCCAGGTGGCTGGTTCCCAGCAGCAGCAACGACATGGGTGCCCAAGTGTCTGAACAAGTGCTCAGGCAGAGGCTGCTGAGAGGGGTCATTTCTCTCCCAGCATCGCTGTGGGACTTCCAGCTCCCCTCCACTGGGACTGCCACCTCTGAGGAGGGATGGCATGGTGCAGGGGATGCACGACCATGCCTGGGCTTTGTGTGTGAGCTTCCCCAGAGGGCCCTCTGGGACAGAAGCTCAGGGAGCCCCGTGTTTCTGAGAGCCCTCCTTGGTAACACCTCACACCCAACCTGGCAGCTCGGCCAGGCCATCCCCAGACATGCAGCTCCTGCCTGGGGGGAAATAGAGGCAGCGTCCAGTGACCAGCATAGGGCAGTCGGTGCCAAGAGGAGATGTGCAGAGAGAGGATATAAAAATAATCGCAAACAGCTGGCGTGTCCATCACGTGCCATGCAGGCTGCGTGGCACAGGACAGCCTCACGTAACCGGGAATTACAGCCTAGGACACCCAGCCCCTCACTGCCCTGCTGAGAGCACACAGCTCCGAGCCGCTCCCTGTCACATCCTCTGCGCAGAGTCTGCCACCCCTTCAAAGGGGCAGGTCATCTGAGAGAGGCATCTCAGACATCAGTACATCCCCTTTTCTGAGGTAAGGCCTGGAAACCATCAGGAAAAAACAGGAGCTGAGGAGGAGGGCAGAGGCAGCTGGAGCCCTGAATCTGCAGTCACCATGCACGACCTAAGGAAGAAGCCTTTCCCCATCCTGCTCTGCCAGGCAAACATCCCTGTTGTACTTCCCCACTAAACCTTCTCACATCACTATTCTGCCAGGGACCACCTGGAGAAGTAGGATTCTTATCCTATATGAGGAGAAGGGCAGACTTTTGCAGCCAGAAAAAGCCCGTCTTCCTCCAGCTATTCCCAGCTGCATGAGGTCACTGCCTGGAAATCCCTTTCCTTCCCCTGTGCTCTCCTTGCCCAGGCAGGTGCAGAACATAGCCATGGCCAAGGACAGGGCAGGCAGTGCCAGCTGGGCAGGAGAGCTGGCTCCCATGGCCACAGGAATTCCAGCCATGCCAAGTTCCCTGGCTGCTCAGCACAACCTCACGGCCACAACTGCTTGTGTGAGCCCAGCAGGGCTAGGGTGCCCTGTAAGCACAACCAGACAATACCCTGGGCCAGGCACCACCTCTTTGGATTGGTCTCCTGAGAAACAGCATCAGCAGTAGGGTTGTCTTGACGCTGTCCTTTCTGTGCTCTGGCTCATGCCCACATGTACCCAAACTGAGGGCATGGGTCACAAACCCTGCAGGATTCACCTTTGCTCCCCAGCCTGCTTTCCAGACCATCCTGCTGTATTCCACAGCCCGTGGGAGATCCGTGGGTGTTCCCACCAGAGCCCACAGCACATCCAGCCCCAGTGTGGGCTCACTGCACACAATGACCATGCTCACAGTTCCTAAAACACCCCTTCTCCCTCCACTCTGGAGGCAGGTATTTTTGACACACTTCACACAACTCAGCAGATAGACCAAGTCTCTCCAGATTATTTTTGCCTTCAGGGCAGAAATCACATGTGACAAGTGCACTGCAGAAGAGTAACCCTTCACAATGTGGTGAATATCCCCCCAAAACATGGACTTGGGGTTAGCTAAACAACTTCCCAGGCAAGCTGGGGGGATGGTCTGAGAAATCATCTATATTCAGCAGTGATTTGCAGGCAACGAGGGCTGCTCCTGCTCCACTCTCCTCCAGCCCTCCTACTCACAGAACCAATTTTAATTACGGGAATAGGTGTGGGAACAAGCAGGTGAGGCAAAGATGAGGATAAGCAAATCAGCCAGAGCTTCCACAGTGCAATACTTCCCACTCACTCCAGCCCACCCTTGAAACTGAGCTCCCTCTCTGCCAGGGCATGAGCTCAGAGACTCCCAAGCACGGGCACTCCCAGGCACAGATTTTTGCCTTCCTTTAACACTCATGTGCCCCCAGCAAGGTGCCAGGCACACAGAGGTGGCCCCGGCCCCTGCAGGGGACATCATCCTGGCTCCCAGGGCTCAGGCCAGCATCCATGCCAGCAAGTTGACCCCATGGCAAAGGGAGGCGGGAAGGAGAAAGGAAGGTGCTGGAGACAAAGGGGAAGAAAATAAAGCTGTGCAAAAGAGCTGACAAAGAAAATAAACCTGTGAAGGAACTTGCCCTCCCCAAGCCCCCACAAACCAAGGGGGAGAACATGTGTACATAAGCAGGATGTGGCTTCTCCAAATAATCGCCTCCAGGTTCACAGCCCCACCAGCCTGTCAAGGGATGGAGGGACAGAACTGGAGTCGCCCACCCGCACCCAAGAGCCAGGTGGCATCAGGGGGTCACAAATCCCCACGGGCTGTCCTGAGCAGCTTCCTCCTCCCCAGCCCAATTAGGGGAAGAAAGGCCACTCGCTGGTGAATGGCAGCCAAGGGGGTCCCTGGTGCCACGGGCGCCCTGGCAGCCCCGCAAAGGCAGCCCTGACTCTGCCAAGGGCCAGCGCTGCTCAAGGCTGTGATGCCAGCACGAAGCACCTCTTCTGTAGGGTGCTTTCGGTCCTTCAAATGCCCTGCTGCTCCTCATGCCCGTGTTGGGATCCAGCCTTCCTTCCATCCTTCCAGGGCCCCAGAAAGGGCAGTCCCTCCCTCTGCCGTGGGAGGTGGCAGCACCCATCAGGCTTCTCAGCAGCCAAAGGGACTCTGCTTGCTGTCCTCTCCCCATGCAAACAGGCTCTCAGTGGGCAGGGGCCCCTGCACACAGCCTACACCACTGCACCCCCTGCCCACGGCTTACAAAAGATCTGCCCAGTTCTGGGAAATGCCATGGGAAAAAATAAATTTGTTTTTTAAACAGAAAACAAAGGGGAGCACTTTGCCAAAGCACTGTTTGCTCAAGTCACTCAGTTTCTCATTTTTCCTCGAGGCTGTTGAATACTGCTCGTTTTCTGCTCTGTCAGAAGCAAATTTTCTTGGGAAGTTGCTTTTTCTGTGGCAGCAGGTGGCAGATATTTTCGGAAAACTGAAGGCCAATCGCATCACTGCTGGGGGACACCTTAGAAGGGGTGTTGATGAGATTGGTGGTAGGCAGAGGTGGGCAGCCAAAGCCTTCCTGGGGAGGAGATGCTGCCTTCCTGCTGCTCCGACAGCCCAATACTGCGTGCAAAGGTCAGGGCTGAATCATCCCCGGCTTACAGGGGTGCCTGCATTAGCTGGCTGCCGGTTTCCAGCTTCCAGAGCCACCCTGAGCCAGAGACCCTGCCACAGATGAGGAGCCACTGCTTCTTTACAGGAGCTGCAGGAAGGCAGTAGGGTGGGGGACACGCTGGAACCAGCCCCAGGCTGCCTTCAGGGCCGGGAGAGCCCCATCGGGGCAAGAGGCCCTGCCCCTAGATTAGGGAGGAGTTACCAGAGGTACCAGCAGCCAGATGGGAGGCACCAGATGTGGGGCACAAGAGTCCCCAGATCTCTACAGAGTCCAGGGTGGTGTGAGGCTGCACCAGGTACTGGGACATTGACCCTGCCACACGTGGCTGTGCCACAAAGTGAGGGACAAATTGCTCGGGCACCAGTCTGAAATCTATTTCTCCAGCATCTGGGGAGCACCCAGTCTGTCTCCAGTCTGGCTGATAAGGGTTTCTCCCCAGACTGCTGCCATCAGGGAAAGCAGGGAGAAATCCATTCTCAGGACTTTGGCTGTCCCACTGTTCCTGCTCTCCAGCTGCCCATGCATGGCCTCAGCCCAGGGAGCCACGGGCCTGGGCTGGCATGGCCCCAGCTCTGCCTGCACCTCAGGAACACCCTGCCTTACTGGGCAGAAAAGGGGGAAGTTTACTCAGACTCTGATGGGGCAGGCTCAGAGGGCAAAACAGATGGAAAATTCACGATGCCAGCCAACTTTAATGGAAAAAGGCCCTAACTTCTATTCTGAGTCCAGCAGATGGGTGCTCTGCTGAGCTGGGCACCTCAGCCCTGCCCGGCAGGGCTCTACACCCCGAGGACAACACATCCAGCCTTGGCAGCCAGGTAGCCTGAGGCAGTGTGTCAGAGCCACCCAGAGCCTTGCGTCTGGACAGTGGGCATTGACACAGTGGGGACCTTCACAGCAGGCAGGCAGAGCCCTTAAGGACACCGTTGCCTGTGTGCCTGCTGCTCCCAGCAGCACTTGCCATGCTTAGGAGCTGCCCCGGGGCTCAAGTGCCAGAAGTACAGCTCTAGGGGCTCCAAGACACTTACCACACCCATCCTCTCTTCCCACCAGCCAAAACAGGGCTCACCTGAAAAGGGGAGACACCTGTGCTGTGCAGGTGACGGTGCAGCAGGGCCAGCAGGGCCCAGACCCAGCAGGTGCCAAGGAGAGATGAAGTTTTTCCACGTCAGTGAAGCAGGACAGTCCACTTGTCGTGTTTCCATCCCCACCCTGGCAGGCTGCCCCCACCCTGGGCCTGAGCTTCCTGCACCTCCACCCAGCCACACTGGGGATGTGCAAGCCCAGAGCGCTGCAGAAGGCAGGGCTGGCAGGATCCCACCCCCACTGCTGCTGCTCCCGCGGGACCTCCTGGCATCTGCAGAGCCCACATGCTGCCCGCCTGGGACCCACAGCCTGGGCACACACGGCTTTGCCAGAGCCAGACAGAGTTGTCTTTGCTAAGAGCTCCACTAAGCAGCCTAAGAACTGACTTAACAAGTATGGCAGAAATACGCCACTGTTTCAGACGAGAACCTTTGTAGAATTGGGAAGGTTATTTATAGCCTGGGGTGAGCAATCCTGGGCTCAGGTTCTGCTCTGGGCTGAGCAGCCCAGACAGAGCACACCAGAGCTGCCAGTACAAACAGCCTCCAAACAGAGCTGCCAAATCTCTCACAGCCAGCCAAACTGGTGCAAAGCATCACACAACCTGTCCCCTGTTTCCCAGCCCTCCAGGAAAGGGACCCTTGCTGGGAAGGGAGCCTGCAGGAGTGGAGGGGAACTGAACACCTCGATCAGGGCTGCCTGCAATTCAATTCACTTCCAGTGCTGTTATTTGCAGCCCCTACATACATAAAAATACACATAAGGGTGGAAAAACACATGTACTCCATGCTTAGTGCTCACTTGAGGCTATAACAGTTTTCCTGATAAAGGATTTCTCTTTGGAGCAATTGGCAGTGCCTGCCGGTGCTCACAGCCTCTGGAAGGTGGCAGGCAGGTGGGCCGGAGAGGTCCAGAGGAAGGGACATAACAGATCAGACTTAAGTCTCCTCCATGTCCCATCTCCAAACATAGACAGCAGCAGATGCTCAGTTCAACTTCAGTTTCCCACGCACAGAAGCAGAGAAAAGCACTGACAAAAATGAGAGAAAGTGCCTAGTTGCCAAGGCCACATAAGGGAAAAAAACCCACCCCACCAGCCAAACACAAAACCCTCACCTGCTGCACAGAAGAACAGCAACCCTCCCGAACCTCCAGTCTCACCTTTACCTGCGAGCAGGTCTGGAATCAGGAACAGCAGGTTTCAGCACATAGGATGCCCAGCCCCATGGCAGTCCCAGACCACAGGCACTGGTTTCATCAAGGATTGAGATGTGTTTGGGCAGCCACTTCTCCCTGTGCCTGCACACAGGGGAGCAGCAGAGAGGGTCCTCACACCCACCTGCCCCTTCTTTGGAAAGCATGTACATCAAGGCACTGCAAAGGGATTAATGGGACTGAAGGAGTAACAGCTGTTTCCAAATAATGGGCATTTGGTAGGTGGGACCAGGCTCTGGATCACAAGACCTCTGGGGCAGGAGGAAACCCCAGCCCAGCCCAGCACCAGCTCCCAGGACAGAGACAGTAACAACTTCCCTGAGCAAACCCAGCAGCACCCAGTACTCCAACAGACGAGAGTCTGGCAGTCCAGTGCCAGGCTCCACCACCTCACTCCACTCCCTCTGCCTGCTGCTCTCTCTGGAGGCCTTGGAGTAGCCTGAGTCATAATTTCTGAATATGCAGAATTGCTGGTGTTGCACAAGGTGGCCCTTGGGTTTCGTTCTGCAGCACCAGGGCTTTGGAAGATAAGGAATAAGCTCACATCCCTCTCCTTCTCCTGGAGGTGAACAGGAGGTGTCTTTCCTCTCTACATCCCCTTTTTTTTAACCAGAAAACCACTGCACAACTGGGAATTTCTGTCCATTACCTTGCACCATGCTGCAGCTCCCAGTTCTTTCATCCAAACGTTCCAGCTAACCCAAGAGGCCAGGCTTTTGATTTTAATCAACAATTCAGACTGTAAGACACAGAAGAAAACAAACATCCTGCCTCCCCTCAGAGCCAGCTCCTCTGATTCCCTGCAGCTTGACCAAGGCATCTCTGGGATACAGCGGGGTTTGGTGCCAAGAGAAGTGGCCAATGAAAACAGATTCAAAAGTGTGAAATGCATTACTGTTCCTAAGAAGATGGAGTGAGATTTTCTATCTCTTGATTTATCTCCAGAAAATGGATTAACATAATCCTTAGGGGACATTTTGCTCTGACTCAGTAACTCTGTGACAGCACATACGGCTGCAAGCGACTCCAGTGGGGACAAGAGGCAAAGGCCGCCTGACTGCATCACAGTTCAAGTGACAGCACCACTCACCTCACATCAAATCCGTCACCCTCTGCTTGACAGAGGTTCAAATTCTGATTGCCTGTGGCCACCCAGTCAACTGGGATGCCAAGACTCCCCCAGGAGAGGGACAAGGAGGACAACAGCACTGATGCCAGCTGCTACTGATGGACAAAACATGCACCACATCCACACATGTGCCACTTAAAGGCAGCAGCAGGTCTGAGTGTAAAAATACAATTAAAAATTAAAGCAATAAATCAGCACACACTGCCTGAGGCCCACACTACCCCCCTGCAGGGAGCCCCAAGCAAGCTCATCAGGAATCTCAGGCTGCTAGAGCAAAGAGCACTGGTTCAGCTGCTGAGCTGTAGCACTGGGATCCCCGCTGCCCACACTATCAGCTATCCCAGGAGGGTTTGAGGAGACAGCCACTTGAGTCCCGACATCCCAGATGAGCATTTTCCTGGTTTAATCTTCCTCCAAAGTTCTGCTCTAAATCAGAGTTCCACATTTTTGTGACTCGTGCTGGGTGCCTGGCTGCACCAAGAGCTGTGTGGGTGTAAGCGCTTGGGATTCTTGGGAATAAAAGGAAGTAAAGGAATGTAAGCATTCAATTAATCTCCAGCAATCTAATAAAAGGATAGAGTAATTGCTTCAGCCATCTGCATTCTGTATCTGGCATCGAGGGCTGCTGGAGAAACCCAGGAATTTGGAAGCTGGGTGTCATAGGGATTGTGCTTGGCATTAGCACATGCCACCAGATACCAAATAAGAGAACGAGGAGCTAACAAAGGCTAATGTGCAGCACTGCACTAATGCAGCCAGACCAGCAGCATGGAGCAGAGACAAGCCATGAGCACACCCAGGGGCTGCTGACGACCTGTCCCACTGCCCAGCCTGCCAGCCGGGTCACCCAAACATGGCATGGAAGAGGCACACAGGATTTAGAAGGTGAGATGCTCTGCAGCCTCCCCGCAGGTGAGGGGTGAGCAGGTGCTGGCAATAAAACAGCAATCGACTCCAATCACCTAGGAGCAAAAGGCTGCAAAGTTGAGCTTGAACAGCCTTTCCCAGGAAATAGTTGCAAAGCAGGTTTAAGTTTGCTCCATGAACAACTGTTTCCTTCTCTGCAGCACAGTGCCTGCCATCGGGCAGGTGATGGCCTCTGCAGAGGAACCCTCCCGGCCTCGAGAAAAGGCGGAAAATAACACTTTACACCGAGGACATCGCACACAATTAGATGCCAAATTTTCTTCCCCTGACAGCACATGCTCTCCGAAGACAACAATGTGTGACAGACACCTACCTTCCTGCCGCTCAGAACAGTTTTACACCAGGTAAAACTTTTTTTTTTGCCTTTTTTCCTAAGGCAACCTCACTTGAGTATCTCTGACAGCATGATAACACTATTCCCCAGGAGAAGAAAAGGGGGCAGAATTACATGTTTCCCCTTTCCAAATCTCCTGGCCAGCTCCTTCCCAATTTCCTGCTGGCCACCGTGCCTTGCTCGGTAGCTTGGCTTTTGCCAGCCTGCTGCGAGATGGCAAGCGCCAGCCTGTGGGAAACCACAGCCGACGTGGATCGAGAGAATGAAAAGTCTCAACGGAAAAGAAAAGAGAAAAAGCAAAGAGCACTCTGTGCCAAATCCACTAGCAAGGATGGTTTATACGCGTTAAGAGAAATAGCAAGCGTTTATTTCGGGTGCGTGTCCCTGACCGCCTGCACCGCAAATGGCACACAGTTCATCCGGATGCTCACACCAGAGGAGCAACAGGGTCCAAGGCATCCTGCAGACCCCAACCACCCGTGCCCCATCCCCGTGGCGCTCCGGCAGTGCCCACAGCGCTGGAGCCGCAAAGCACAGCCCGAGCCCTCTGCTCCTCCCTGCCTGGGAAGATGCACACGGACCCCGCTTTGGGGGCCAGCGTCCCCGAGCAAAACCACGCGGAGCTCTGGAGGGATGCAGGGCCAGGGAGGGATGCTGGGGTGAAGCAGGAGGGTGAGCCCACTCCAGCCTTACCCATCTCACCAGTCTGGGCACCCCCACCGGAGAGGCGGGAAGCCTCGCCCGACTCCGCAGCTGAGTTTAGGGGAGACCAGGCAACGCCAAGGGGAAGGGCTCCGGGGAAAGCAGAAAACCCCCACAGCTATGCCAAAAGAGAGCTGGAAAACCGGGCATCCCGGAGCGTCGGAGTGCAGCGACCCCCGCGGCTCCCCCGCGCCCGCCGCCCACCTTGGCCTCGAAGCAGATGCCGTGCTGGAAGGCGTCCTCGTTGTGCAGGGGGATGCGGAGGTCGTGCCGGTCGTCCACCAGGTTGTACTTGGACTTGGCGGGCATGGCCTCCCCGGCCGGCACCGGCTGACACCTCGTGCGCGGGCCGGGCTTGCGCCCCGCCGCCAAACTTCAAATGCTGGAAAACCAATGAAGGGATAATGGGGAACGATGCCTCGGGAGCGGCTCGGGGAGGGTGGGCAGCGCGGGCAGCGCCGGCCGCCCTCGGGCAGCACAGGATAAGAGTAAGGGAGCGGGACGCGCATCCCTCCGGGCTGAGGAGCCGCGCCAAGGAGCTCCGCACGCAAATCTTTGTTTCAACGCCGGACACGGTGGAAATCAAGCAAGCTGGAAGTAGAAAATCTCCATCTTGTGCTTAAAGACCAGCTCTTGAGACCAGACCCCCGGCCCTACTGGCCCCTCCCTTACCAAAGTCCCGAAAGCTGTGAATACACTTCCCACCCACGGAGAGCAGCCCAGAGCTGTTTTCCGGCTGTTCAGGGAGCAACTCGCATAGAGCTGACCTCAAGTCCAGGCTGTTGCGCCCCTTACTCCCACACACACAGTGCATTCTCAGGTAGGGCTCCATCCTTCTGTGTTTGCATATCCACGGATTCTGCAGAGCTCATCTCTCCGCAGTGTGCCTAAAGAGCCAACACGGGCCTCAGAGGCACTCCTCTCCACAAGAGAACCGCAATTCCCAAATCCCTTGCCTTGCCATGCTTGCATGTTCCTACAGCCAGAGCCCACTTCCCCTCAGGGTTCCAAATGACTGCAGTGCAAAGAGCAGCACTGAGTGTTGATCCTTCCCTGGGAAGAACAGATCCAGGACCATTGATTTTTCAGCCTGAATCAATGTGGTGAAACTTCCTTTGAGTTTATAAGACAGTTCCGTTCCAGCCACAGCACTTCAGCCACATCTGAAAAATGTATTGTTCCACTCACAATGGAGTGGGTTTCCCACCACCCCCAGAGGCTCAGCTGCCAGTCTGGGCACAGAAAATTATATGACAAGCTGAGAAATCCCTCTGCTCCGTTGTGCCATGAGAGGTGTATGTGAACAGCTGTTGTGCTGCCAGTTTCCCTGTGCCAGGCCCAGGGTGGGATTTCACAGAGCTGTGAGTGCTTGGACAAGTGAATCAAGGGATGGTTTCCCACTGAAAGCAAGACACCAGTGAGCCCTGGGCTCTTGAAACCTTTTACTCCTGGTTTTGGGAGAGGGCAGGGGATCAGTGCTGTGTGTCGCAGTTGTGACTGCACCTGCAGGGATCCATGGGGGAAAAACAATGCAGAGAACTGAACACCTGCTTGAACTCACTTCAGCCTGGGACAGGTAGAAGCTGATTGTGGACCATTCTTGAGCCTGGATGTGCTCTGTGGTTCTTGCTGAAGTTTTCTGTTTAGCGAAGGTTTGGCTGACAGCATGGAAGTCCCAGGTGCTGGGAATGATACAGACACCACATAAATCCCCTGAGAGTCTCTCATCCAAAGCCTGCTCCAAGCAGGGTAAGTTTCAGCTTTGAGACTAGAGCAGCAGCTCAGAGCTGTGTCTAGACATAATGCAAGTGTCCCCAGGGACAGAGATCCCACAGCCTCTCTGGAGCCCTGTTCCTGTGCTAAATTTTATTACAGACACACATTCTTGCAGACTGTAGAATTTCCACAGCCTGCAAAGCCCCGTGGATTTGGGGAAAAACTGAATCCCATGTGGGAGGGCTTGCAAGCATCTCTCCAGTGAATAGTGCCCTCGGGAAGGTGTTCCCCCAGGTGCAGGCATGGGCATTTGGTGGAAACCCTTCAGAGCCTGGGGAACAAACCAGCTCCTTCCAGGCAGTCCCAGTGGGTTTGCCTGGCAGCACTGGGCACCTGACAGATGCCCTGGGCAGTCCATAGCCTGCTCCTCTGGCTTCTCCCACAGTGTGGTGACTGTTCTCACTGCCTGCTGCAGTGCCTGGAGCCAGCTCTTCAAATATTGGGGTTGGACCGAGGGACAAGTCTCCCTCTGCAGTTACTCGTGGGTCTTTTGCACCACAGGCACAGGAAACAGCAGCGTGGGGGACAGCAGCTCTGCTGTGACCGGTTTGTCCCAAACCCACCTGCCGGATGCCCCAGGTGTGACCGGGGGACACTCACTGTCTCAGGCAGTGCTTCAGCCATTCGCACAGGCAGCTTAGGACACCCGCGGCACTTCACGTGATTCCACCTTCTCGTTGTGTTACAAAAATCAGCGGGGTCTCTTTTGTTGGTTTTTTTTTTTCCCTGCGATCAGTGACCTTACACCTCTCTGCCCTTGCACCTCCCTGCCAAACCGCCGCCTCTTTCTGGGAGAGCCTTTCCGGGCTGCCGAGCCCCGGGTGTCGAGCTGAGCTCACCAGCGCCACAAGGTACAGGAGATCCGGGAAGGACGGGGAAGGAAATTAACTCTCATACCCGTGTTTGTCCTACAAGTCCAGAACCTGTCTCCTCCCATTCAAAATCAATAATTAGGAGCCCTGAGATAACCCGTCGAGATTGTGTAACCGGTTTGCTCGTTGCCGCAACCCGTCCGTCTCCACCCGGTGGCGGGACCGCGGCTCTCCCGTCTGCGCCCGCCGGTCGGGGACTGAGGTGTCCCCCGAGCCCGAGGGGACCCCACCAGGGCCGGCGTTCGGATGGCAGGGACGCGGCTCTGCGACGCTGAGCCACGGCTGGGGCATTTCCACGGACTCGGCCGTGACCCCTACGAGCAGCCCCACGGCGCCGGCGGCAGCGGGCGGGGACGACGGCTCGGTGCCGGTGTCGCCTCCCTCGGGACCTGGGGGAAGTGGATTTGTAAGGCTGGCCTGCCATCTCCTGGGAAGGCCGAGAAATGCGGCACGGAAAACCCAAACTGGACGGAGGGTCCGCGATCGTCTTCCTCAGCCTCTCCCCAGCTTTCGGGGTTTGGGTGTGTGTGTAGGTTGTTCCCCCCTTGCTCTGCACCAGAGCCCCGGGGAAACCAGCCCCACCTGCCATTCACGGGCTGCCTTTGGCATCCTGTGAAGTCGAGAGGATGTTCCAGCGGAGGTGATGCGATCGGAAGATAAACCCCGTGCATTGTGTGCCTGCTGAGGGGCCGTGTCCAGCCGTGAGCCCCCCAGCAGCAGCAGCAGCAGCAGCTGTCATGGGGTGCAACGGGGAGAGATGATCGTCATCCCACCTGGGAACATGCCCGTGCCTTGGTCTGCAGTGAGCCACACTCCCCAGCAGCGAAGGACCCAAAAGAGCTGGTCAGGGTGGTTTGAGTTTGTCCAAAAGCATCCCAAGGTCTTGGCAGGTCTCAGAGCTAGAAAAGAGATCATATTGTACAAATATGTTTTAAATTCAACCTGGCCTGTGAGTGTCAGCCTGCACCACCTAGTCTCACCCTTATAAAAAGCTACGGTGAAAACACCACATTTTTTCACCAGAAGGTGCTGTATGTTACTGTAATATCCACAGTCTACAGCAGGAACCTCTTTTATCTAACCTAAAATGCAATGTTTGCAGAGCACTTTGTACCTGCAACACTGTTGGTGCCAACACAACGAAACTGCAACCTTCCCCAAAACTTCCCTCACAACTCCTGTGCCACAGCATCGTGGGAGGAGAAGATAGCTGCCCTCAAAGGTGGCAATGGTGAGGCGTACCCCAGCCCCAGGAGGCTGGTACCCCTTTCCCTTGCTGCCTGTGTTCTCAAAACAAGGGGTTTAATGTACCGTCATTTATGCAGCACAGCACAGTGGGTTTGGGGAAAATATCCCACACACTGCTTGTGCCCAGGAGCTCCTCCTTCCAGAGAAATAATAAAAGGGCTTTTGGCCAGGAATGCAAATATTTTTTGCTGTGCTGGATGCAGGTGGGAATGGGAAACATCACAGGGCATGGCTGTGAGAAGAGGCGAGCAGATGGCAGACTTTGCAGCTCTGCACAGTAATTTGTAAAGCAAATTGGCCCTTGGGTGGGCAGTCACAAAGCAAAGGTGGGATCCAGCTCGCAAGTTGGTGATCCCCATTGCTTTGATGTCCTTCCACAAAATCCTACAGCAGCAAATTCTTTTAGGGTCACGGCCCTGAAGTTGGAGAGTGCGCTAGAGCCACCTGTGTGGCATCAGGGCATCCCAAAGCTTGCTACCTGTGAGCCCGTGGTGGGCTCAGGCTGGGAGTCACCTTGTCCCTGCAGTCACCTGCACAGCCCCAGGTGGCAGAAGCATCAAGCGAGGCGTGCACCACTAGCACATGCTTTTTCTGCCCAATAAAACATGGGGATCAATGTCTAAATAGCAAGGGCTTGGAATGAAGCAAATAACTTCAGAAAGGGGAGGAAGGCAAGCCTGCTGGAATTAAGGTCAGGAACTTGCTGGCATTTGCTGACATTTTATTCTGATGAGCTGGCAGAGCTCATTCTCATCAGGCACACACTTATGTATGCATTTGTTTATTTTAGAGGTGGGCCTGAAAACAGCTTCAGAACTGTTTTTGAAGACACAGACTCATCTTTGATATCCAGAGGGGTGCAGGCAGACTGCTTAATCAAACCACCTGAAATCTCAGATTTTGTCTTCACAGACATTTTGAATCTTTGCACCTTGGTTTCCTTCCAATTTGAAATTATCCCAAGTTTTTGGAAATTCTCCACAAACCCCAAGTCCTGAAACATTTTTGTTTCAGAAAAACAAACACTTGGTGCTTCTCAAATAAATACACTCCCTGCAGTGGAGCAGGTGCCAGCTAAAATTAACACTGCTCACTGCCAGCCCCAGCCAGCCCCACCACAGCCTGCAGGGCAGCCATGAGAGCCTGGAAGGTTTGAGTCCCACTGCCATGGCAGGGAGCTGGTGGCAGTGGGAGACCATCCCTAGGAACTTCCCACAGGGCTCCACATATGGAGCAGGAATGTTCTCACAGCAGGCTGGAGCAATGTCCACATCCCCTGAACATCTCACAGCTTTACAGGAGCCATCCCACACAATATTCCTCTTGCTCTTATCTCACTGGCCCATTAAACACCCTGTCTTGGTTTGAAAAGACAGGTGTCTGTTAAGGAAGGCAGGAACGTCCCCTGAAATGGAAAATGTAAACCCCCTCCCTCTGAATTGTTGTAATTTTGAAATTAAGGGGCTCTCAGGCAAAGATATGGGAGCAGGAATAACAGTTCTTTATTAGGGAAGAAAAAAAAAGAATAAAATAAACGATACAGTAATACAAAACAACACTGACAGAGTCAGAATACGACCTGACACCCTGTTGGTAGCAGTCCAATTGAAGTGGTGGCTGCAGTCCTCTGGAGTGACAGGTTGAAGCAGTGATCCTGGAGAAGGGTGGAGTTTTCCTCTGGCAATCCAGTGGGAAAGGGCTGCTCCTCTGAGAATCCAGTGGAGAAGGCTGCCCTGGTGTCCCTAAATCTCAGATTATAGCCAGGTAGGAATGCTTGGCTCCTCCCACTGGGCAGAGCGTCTCCCAATGGGATGATGTAATTTTGTCAGCCATGCAGTGACACTCAATGGCCCATTAACAGAAGAGATTTCCCAGAAGGAGGATTGGTTTGCGGAGGAGATAAGAAAACTGCCCAATTAACAGAAGCTAACTGTCACACCTCTAACAGATGGCAAATCGAATACACTTATCTTTCAATCCAGGACACACCCCTAAATGGTGTTACTGGAAACACAGTCTGCATAAACATCACTCTTGACTCTTTATCAGCTGTAGTAACTGTCAGTGAGCTAATCAGTAACTGTATTAACAGATGCTCCTTGCAGTGAGAGGCTGGTGCCATGGGCTGGCATATGCAGCCACCTGTAGCCACTACAGGGGCACAACACCATCTGAAATTCATTCTCAGTTTGTCACAATGCTGTTCTGAAGGTGGAATCACTGCAGAAAGAAAGATCTTGAGGTCGTTTTTGTCTCTGTGTGGTGGAATTTGTACAGCAAGACCTCCCATCTCTGCAGGAAGTGCTCAAGGCACCAGGGGCTCCAGGCTAATCTCGTCTCTACGATCCCAATCCTGAGGATGTGATGTTGGCCATGGCTTTTATGTTACGGCAGAGACAAGAAGGAATATGGTTTTTCTCAGCTTCTAAGGAGCAAGAACAACATCTTCTTCATTTGCGTGGCAAGCATGTAGCCATATTCAAATAATATGTTAATTGCAGCGTCCAGCTGTTCAGGCTTCTGATAGCAATCCCCCACTTTTGGCTGATAAATAAATACAATACTTGGCATTCTTCATGTGGGAATGCAGCTGACGATCTTCACAAGCATTACTGCTCTGTTCCCAAGTGCAGGACACCAACTAGAGGGGGAGTCGTTATCCTGGGTGCTCTCTCCCGTGGATCACTGCAGTTAATTGGAACTACCTTTGATATGTTTGTAATTTGCCAAGGCTTATTTGCTGTAAAATCAGACACATGGCCCCTTCCTTTGATTGTCTTGTAAACTGCCAGAATGATTAATTCTGCCACAAGCCTGTATTTATCTGGGGATTAACACGTGGTCACTGAGGAGGATGATGAGTTGAGGACTTGGACACCCTTGTGGAGCCCACCGGGCTGGGGCAGCATCTCTCTGGCTCAGTGGGAGTAGTTGCACACCTTTCCTGGGGCAAGGGGATGTGGAAATTCCCCAGGGGCGCAGAACACAGTGCTGCCTGCCGGTGGGTGCAGCATTCCCCAGAGCACTCCCCGTGCCCAGCCCTGCTGGGGCAGAGTCCACAGCAAACCCCCACCTTGGCACTCACACGCACCCCTGGGGACCCCTGTGCCAATCCCCACCCCCAGCTGGGAAACCTCCCCCAGCTCTGCCTTTCTCCCACAGCCCTTTCCACATCCCATTGATAGGTGCTGGCCAGCAGAGGCAATATTTCACTCCCACTCCCACATATTTTACATGCTAACACTGTAGCTCTGATAGATTCTCCTAAGGGACCTCTCCTATCTGGGAAATGAACATTTCTGTGCTTGCAGCTCAACTTTCTTGCCTGGAGATATATTCAGATGAAACAATAATATGTATCAGCTCCCAAATCCCAACGACTGTAAATACCAGGGGAGAATTAAAGCAGCACGGTTAATAGTCCTGGCTTACATCACTGTGGAATTTACATAATTCCATTGCACCTGGACACTGGGGAAAGGAGGGATGAGCAGCTCAGGTGAGTGCCTGGGGGCACAGCTGCTTACTGTTGCCAGGACAGATGGATGCATGGATGGAAGGAAGTATGGGAAGAGATGTGGCAATGTGCTGGGCATGCCAGTGGGGTAAAAGTGCGGAACAGGGATGTGGCAGCAGGCTGCGGGGTGGGACAGGAGTGATAACCAAGTCTCACAAGAGGAGATGGGAGCTGGGATACAATTGGAGCCGTTTTCACAGCCTTAGCTGAAGACAGTACCCAGGGAATGGCATCTGTCCAAAATCAGGGGGCAGGGATTTGCCCTGGGCTGTGAGCAGATGCCTGGTGTGGAAAAGGAGCCTGCATTCCTTGGGCACGTGGGAACTGCTTCCCTGCAGGTGGCTTTGGGGAAGCACAGAGAGGTCAGTGGGATGGGACACGTGCCAGAGAGAGTGTTCAGAGGAAGTAAGCTCTTGAAATTGTCCCTCTCTCTCATTTCAAGGACCAGGTTATTTTGGAAACGTACTGTGGAAAAATGTACAAAGAGAAGAAGTCAAGGAGGATGAGAGTGGGTGCAGGGGCTCAGGGGGAGGGCAGCAGCTACACCCCAGAGCCCTGGAGTCCCCACCTAATTTTTCCTTTCTGCTCCTTTTGGGGCCTCATTAGGCATCAGTTGAACCCTGCTGTAGCTGGCTCAGTCCCCTCCCAGAGTCAGGGGAGAAATTAAGGAAAACTTTGTTTCCAAACAATTGCAAATGCATAGTTTGAGTATCTGTAATTTAAACTCAAATCCTCCTTCTGCTAACAGTGATGGATGGCTTTTTCCTACTGCTTTGAGAGCCCTTGCATCCTGCACAGCAGATGCCTCCCTGATTTATGGCTTGCCTCTTCCAGGGAAGGGAAACAAACAGCCCAATCCTAATTACCACACTCTCGTTAGGATACTTTTCTCTACTGCTTCCATCTTATTACCCAGGCTCCCCACTCCACCTTTGTGCAGCTGACTTGTGTGTTACGGGGAACCCTGGCATGGATTCAAATCATCTCAGTTGCTCTCATTTTACTGGGGAATAAGTTTATGTGCGCTGCAGATGGAGGGCCCGCTAGAAACCACATTTTTTACCGAGTGGCTCAGTCAGTGAGGGTGTCAAGATGTGAGGATGGGGATGATGGGGAGGAAGGAGAAAAGCCAATGCCAGTGGTGTTTTCCCGCCTCCAGCTGGCACTGGCAGAAAGGAAGGAGGGAGGGAGGGATTGGGCCACACGAGGCGCTAAAAATAAATGTTCTTCTTGCTAAAGAAAATCTTGCTGGTTCAAGTCTTTCCCATTCTTTTGTGCGTGAGAGCGATTAATTCTCCTTGGGAGCCCATTCACTCAGCAGATGTTGCTTTTCTTTATGTGATTAGCCTGAAATCAATGGAAAATAATCCTGCGCTCTAACAAATATCAGAGCACATGATTCCAGTGCTACAAGGTGCTTCTGCAGCCTGAAGAGATGCTGAAATTGCTGCCCATAAGAAAAGCACACACAGATGTGTTTGTACCTCTAAAACATCGCCATGGCCCGAGTTTCTGCCCTGACGGGGGAAAATGCCAGTGTGCAGCTGCTTGGACTCCCTGCACAAGGACAGGAACACCCTGGAGGAACCTCACTGATGCCACCACGCCAGTCAGCCCAGCAGCACAGGCTGTACATGGAGGAGATGAGAGTGATGTTGGCTGAGCCCAGGGAAGGGAGCACCCAAAAAGCCTCTGTCCCTGTGCTCGGGCCCCTGTGCTTGTCACAGGCTGCAAAGCTCAGCTCTGTCCACTCTGCCCATCCTCGTCAAGGAATAAATGCTGCCAGCAGTGATATTACTGACAGAAATGCCAAGCCCTGACCCTAGCAATGCTGTCAGCTGAGGGCTTCTGGCTCAGCTGCCTTCTAAAACTGAGCCTGTCAGCCACATTTTAATTCACATAATGTGCTTTTCCTGATAACACTTAAGTCAGACTGCCGGGCTGTCCCGACTCAAATGCCAGCAAAGCCAAAGTGTTTCACTGTATCTGTGCTGTTACCTTTACCCAGCCAAAGACATGATCTCACCAAAGAGCAACATCACAATTATCTGATGTGCACAGAGTCCCTGCAAAAATCAGAGGATGGGGATGAATTTTTCTCCCTATCGCCGACTCTAAACCCACTGAATCCCAGTAAACATGCCCCTTACTTATTGGGATGAAGTTCTGAGGATTGCTATTCCCAGCACCAGCCCTTCACCAGCACCTTTATGGCCCTTCAATCAATGTGCCCAGATGCAGCATGCACCGATGCCCACCTCTTCTGTCCTCCTTCTCATGTCACGTGGGAAAAGATACTTATTTCCCATCACCCTCTCTCCTCGTGCTTGAGCTCATCAGCCGGGGGCTGTCCCTTGCCACAGGGACAGCTGCGTCACTGCTCTGCAGGCAGCCCAGGCTTCAAAAGCCAGCACCATCACATCCTCCTACTTGTTCAGATGATAGCTTTCCCCACCAGGAAATCTTTTGGGTCACATAACCAGTACTTTTATTTCAACTTATTTGCAGTCAATGCTGTTTCATATTTCAATCACTTTTTGTGTTACCAGGAGGAGGGAATAGCCCATGACCATAACCATTTTGACCAATGTTTTTTGAAGGTGATGTCTCTAATCTTCCTCTCAGACATATGAAAATGCAAATCCTTTCCAAATGGCATTAGACCCTTGAATCCAGCAATATATATTTGTGTGGCAAATTTGTTACCAGTCCCTGAAACCTTGCCCTTCCTCAGTGCTGTGCTGGAGTGCTCTCTGCTGTCAGAATCAGCATCTCCCTTCTGGCTGGAACCCCAGTGGGAATGGGGGCCTGGCACTTCCAGGTGCCTGGGTGGGCTCACCTGAGCAGCTGGGCTGGCCCTGCCTGGCACTGGGACGCTGACACCAGCACTGAAAAATTTTTTCTCTCCCTTGCCCATATCCTGAGATTGTTTCAAGGAGCAAAGAGGGCTCTGCCACGCTGACAGCCAGCAATGACCTGGTCTCTCTGACTTCAGGGGAGCTGGGGACAGTCCCCACAACCAGGGAGACATGAAACCCATTAATCATCTCCCTGCACTGTGCCATTGCATGAAATTGGATTTAGCACCATTAGCAGAGCTGCTTCTGAGCAGCTCCTCGACTCCTGCTGAAACCACTCTCCTATTGCAAAGCTGATTAACAGTGTGAGTCCACAGTATTAATTAATCTAATGAACCCTAATGATAAAATTGGAGTCCACTTAATTCCTGGTGCCCCGCTGTGCGTGCAGGTGAAACAGCTCATGGTGCCACAGCAGCCCACAGCTGCTTCAGTGAGTCCAAAGGACTTGGCACTGGGGCTGGTGGCTCCTGTGCAGCCCCAGGATTTGGGGAATGAGTTGGTCTTTGCCCACTTCACTTGCAAGATTCCATGGAGGATTGGAGGTAGCAGATGGACAACTCACATGAGAGCAATTCCTCAATGTCCTCACAACCCCTGGGGCTGGAGCAGCAACCTCTGCAATGACCCTGAGTCTCACCCCCAGGCATTTCTGCTCAAAGGAAAGGAAAATAAATGAAACGCTCAGGGGCTCTGGCAGAGTCTGTAATGTGTGGCTGCGCTGCCCTGGATGTGATAGGGCAGGTGACGGACAGGGTGAGGAGGGGAGCCTGTGCATACTCCTGGTCCAATGGCAGCCACCAACTGAATGAGAGCCACAGCCAAGTCCCAGCCCAGCCTGCCTCTGAAACAGCTGGAAAGGCTGCTGCAAGGAAATGGCTGAAGCAGGGTTTCTGTCCTGGTGTGAACAGAGCTCTGCATCAAAGGAGAGTGAGCTGGGAGCTGGCCACAGTGGAGCTTTGAGGACAACTGGGGACAACTGCCAAGAACCCTACACTATGGGTTGTCTGCAGGTAATGTGAATTCTCCAGCATCTGGTGCTTTCTGGTTCTGACAGGGTTTCTGTCTGTGAGGATGGATTGTCACTTGGCCAGAAACACTGGGCTTGAAGCAGGGCATCATCAGACAAGTGACTCTGGCCACAGCTCTGCAGATCTTTAGTACTTCTGGCCCTAAAGCTTATGAATCTATAAATCAGATCGTTACTAAAATAGCTATGCCATTTCCTTGTGACATAACAATCATTTGAAATATATTTTAATACACAGAATATAAAAGAGAAATGTCCCACGGAAACAAAAATGTCAAAAAAGCATGAATTCCATCTCTTGCAGTAAGCCAGCAAGTGGCATTTTGTGCTGTTTTTAGGAAAAGGAGAAACAGCCCCCTGCTGCTTCCCAGGAGCCTTGTTCCCTGACCTGAGTTCCACTCACCTCTCACTAACCCCTACTACCTGCTCAGTAGCCCTGAGAAGTCATGGTACAAGCAGGGGTGTAGAGTCAGACAGCAGCCCAAGGGAAATCTGCCTTTCTTCACTGGAGGTCAATGATTCCCTTTCTGTCCAATTCCTGGAGTTCTGAGGACTTGGCGCCTTCCTGGGTGCAACTCAGGGAAGGAGATGAGGAGCCAGTTCAAAGGCAGGTTCAGTCACTGGGAGGCTTCATCCTGCACTTGCTTTGTACCTGGCCCTCCTCAGGCTACTCCATTCAGAGAAAAAGATCCAAAACACATGGGAGAAAAACTCTTCTGAGCCCAGAATGAAGATGAAACACAATGCACTTTTTCCTGGAGACTTCTAACTGAGAAATGTGAGCCCAGCATAAAAACTTGTGGGAGCCTCTGCATGTCTGGATTTCTACAGGGAGTCTCAGGGACTCGAGTCAGGGCAGTGAAACTGGAGAGAAGCAGTATTTCAGCTGCCAGAGTTGTTTACAATTACAGGATGATGGATATGGGAAAACAAGTGAAAAATAAAGTAAATGAGAAAATGAGTAAGGTTATTTTTCCTTTTTGAACTTGTAATACTCTATACTGTGGCTTGTCCTGCAGATAAGCAAACGACAGATACTTCAAGTTCACCAAGATGAAGTTATTTAGTATTCCTTCAACATGGAGAGAAATGGAAGTGAAGCCTAATAAGGCTCCTGAACTCTTTCTTCACTACCCTCAGAGACAGCCGAAAGGCATTTAATTTCCTGCAACCCAAGAGCATAAACCACACTCAGACACTTTATAAAACCCGTCAGGCATCTTTCCCAAGGTTTAAATAAGTAGGACAACATTTTCAAGAAGCTGACTGGAGCTGCACGAGCACAGTGCCCCTGCCTGCTCCCCTTCCTGCCCCGCTTTGCTCTCGCTGTCAGCACAGCAGGAATGACTCTTGGGTGGCATCAGCCACCCTGGGCAGTGGCGGGGCCCTGTGCCTGCCTGGCCGTGGCAGCAGAGGTGCAGGGTTTGCTTTGCCCCCTGCACGCCCCCTTTGCCTGGGTCAGATCCCCTAAGCTCTACTCCTGTGGCCTGGCACAGACAGGACAAGGTGCAGAGGTTGGTGTCCTTCTGTGAGAGGATGCTGAGGGGAGATAAATCCCTTCCCAGGACTGCTCAGCAAGATGGGGGCTGTCAGAGGGGTCTGGCTGTCAGAGCAGCTCCAGAGCTGATGCAGCAAGTGCCCAGCTGTGGGTGCTGAGCCCCATGGGCAGGGTCTGGCAGCTCTCCCGTGGCTTTCACAGCCCCACAGCTCCCACAGCACCCGGGAAGCCTGGCAAGCCACTGCCCAGGGCAAGGCTGTACTTTGGAGGGTTGCTGCTGAAGCAGAGGGAAGATGGTTGGATGCACAAGCACGCTGGCTTCCCTCTGGAATCCATGTCAGAGTATGGCTCCGGGCAGGGATAGAAGAGGAATCCTGCCCACAGGTGGTATGGCACGGGCAGGGGGCTCTACTGACCCATGCTGCTGCTCAGGATAAGAAAAAGCCACAGTTAAGAAGAGTAAGCTCTGAGCTGCCTGCACAGAGCCCTGAAGGGAGGATGGGGGCATCCCCTTCCATGTCAGCCTCCTCTCCTGCAGGACTGGGGTGATTCAGAGAAGTAGAGCAGGCCAGGGACTGTTTGCTTCCCCCCTCCAGTTAAGAAATAGGGGTCTCTGCTGCCTCTGCACCTGGGCAAACAGATCCCAGAGCCACTCCATCTGGACAGCTCTGCTTCTTTGCCACACACCTTAATCTTGCAGCAAAAAAGTTCAGGGACCAAACTACCTCTGTTAAAGGGAGACATCCCAGTGCCTTGGGAAAGGGCTGTGGGTAAAAAAGAGCATAATGTGGCTGCACAGTGTCAGTTTGGGCATCCCCTCTCTGGTCTGCACTCTCCAAACACTGTGCCATGGGCAACAAAATCTTAAAAGCAGAGGGAAGATTCCTGTGTGTACCTGTTCCTGGGGCAGGGGGTTTAGTGTGTTTGGGGAGCACTGCAAGGGGACGGGGACAGATCCCGTGTGCGGATGGACAGCTCAGTTCTGTGCAGCAGTCAGCATTTCTGTATCACACACGGAAGCTGGAAGGAGCCCAAAAACTGCAGCTGTGTTGAGCAAATTGGATCTTTACATTAGAAACTGAACAGGAGGAATCTGTGAACAAGAGCAGCTTGATGCTCACTGTTTTTCATCTGAAGAGGGATTCAACAAGGCAAACCAACTTCCCACCGTTACCTTGGCCACAAGATGACGGGGATGACAGCTTGATAATCACTCCCATCATATCTCCCGCTATCCACGCAAATAGCCCGTCAGACTCTCCCAGCCCTGCCTGCCTCTCCAGCTAACACAGTCCTGCTGGGAGCACACCGAGCACCCAAGCCCCAGGGGTCTGCAGAGCAGAACATGCAAATCGAGGCAGAACAAGTTCCTCCACAACCTCGTGCAGTTTGTGAAAAGCCCTGCCCCGAGGCCAGTGAGGGTGGGTGGCTTCAGGGCACAGGCAGTAAGAGCCAGGCGTCCTGGTAGACAAGTGCCAGATTTGGTGCTGCTAGAGGAGAGAGACACTCCTGGCTGTAGGTCCCCAGGACCCACTCTGGGCTGCTCATTGTGTGCTCTGGAGGTACCATTGAGGACTGGAGCAGGGAGCAGAAGGGCATGTGCCATCCTGGCTACTGGGCTGTGGGGCTTGTCTCATGACTGTGCCCCACGGCTTTATTTAGGAGAGAAGTGACCTGCAGCCTCCCAAGGGAATTACTGGCACAGTGAGCTGTGGCTCCATTTCCAGCCCCTTTGCCAGAAGAAACCTCAGCCCTTGCTTTGCTGGCAGCATGACATGAGAGATAAGCTGTTCTGCAGGATGCCTGCTTGGGAGCCCCTGCCAGCCGGCAGCATCCAGGGGATGATCTTTCACTGTGGAGGGCTGCAGCTTGCAGGGGAGGTTCAAGCAGGACTTGTGCTGCCTGTGGCCGTTAGCTCCTGGGGATGGCAGCACTCCCAGCCTCCAGCACCCACGGAGGAGGGCCCACCTGTAGGAGTGCCGGGGGCTCCCTGTGCCTGGGCTGGCACAGCCTGCCTGGAGCAGGCTCTGCTGCCTGTTGCAGCACACTCAGTAAGAGGAGTCTAAGTTAAATGTCAGCTGTGATTTGCATTTTATCTCCAAGTGGGGTGAGTGACCTTTCTGGCTGTGTGGACACGTGTTCCCAGCCCCGCGGAGCGGGGTACAGGTGGCCACGGGGGGAAGCACCTGGCCACGCACTCAGTTTTGGCAGGAACAACATCCATTCTTTGCCGATTCCTTGCTGCCCTTGAGTCACTGTTAAACTTGTCAGGAGTGATTTACAGCTGTGTCAACAAGTGGGATCCAGGCTGCCGGTCCACGCTGCAGGGAGGAAGAGGAGGAATATCAGCAATAGTTTCCAAGGCACAATATGGACTGGAAGGCTGGAAGAGAAGAGCGTAGCTGCTCTCCCCAGTCACAGGCTTGCCTCGTCAGCAAGGTTGCTGTAACTGCTCTGCATTTCCCAGGGTCTGACATCACCCCTGGACATTTGTCTCGCCATTCAAATGCAGCTGAGTCAGTTTGGCAGGGCTGAAATTCAGACTGCTGCTCAGTATGTTCAGCTTGTCTCTGCAGCACAAGAGGCAACGTGCTTGTCTCCCCAAAGACATCACAATCCTTCTCTTCTAGGGAAAGCTTTGTGTGTTGAACCCCAGAATCACCCAACTTGGCTGTTTGGCCCTAGCCCAGCCCCTGGTTCAGGACAGGGCTATCACCAGCCCTGAATCTGGCCCTGACCGTTTTGGTTGCCTTTGGTTTCTCCAAGTTTCTCCTGACCTGGGGGCAGGGATCCAAACCAACTGTGTTTCAGACGCAGCCTTGCCAGCACCAAGCAGAGGAGTGTAGCAAATTCCCTTAATCTCCTGGCCTTGTTCCTCCTGAAGTAGGCCAGGATGTGGCTGCTTTGTCCTGCCACGCATGTGCAGGCTGGCATGCCTGTGGACTTGTTGCTGAGGAGGAAGACACTAATCCCAGAGATGGCGGAGAGCTGGCCACCAGCCACAGGGCCATCCACCGCGGAGCAAATTCTCCGGCAGGCAGTGGCTGAAGCTGGGTCAATGCACAGAGGAGGAAGCTGAGCTCCTGCATCACTCCAATCAAATCCTGCACCTTGCCCCTTGCAAAGCACGGAAGAGTTCAGCAAACCAAGCCAAGCCAAGGAAAGACATGATTCACTTCTGCTTAACATCACACGTCGGTGCCTGCAGAGCCCTTCTGCTCCCTTGGAAATGCTGCAGAGCCCTTCAGCGGGCATCAAACACTGCCTCCTTGTGGCAACGGGCTCTGCTTCTCAGGAACCCTTCTGCCTGCAACATCCTGACTTCATGCAGAGAACTGAGGAATTTCCTGCCTGCAAATCCCTGCCATAATGCTTTTCTGAGGTCAGGTGGAGAAAGACACATCGCCACCCCCTAGAGACCCTCGGTAGCAGTATTGGAGGTACATGACATTTTCCTTCTGCTTTATGGCTGGAACAATCTGGACAGAAAGGACTTCTATGTTGGAGAGAAATACTGCTGCCACCACAGAGCTGCATGTAGCTGATGTTTATTTCCCAATGAGGAGAATTACTGTAATCACTGACAAATCTATAATTGCCAATAAAAAGCAGCAATGGAAGCAAGCACATACTGGAGCACGTCATCCTATTGCCAAAAAATACACCCACAAGAACTGCCATTCTCCCTCTTTTACCTTCAATAGGTGAAGAAAATTGCCACACATTTGCTCTGTGGGGCCTCAGACTCAGCTGGGTCACCTTCCCATACAGACGGCCTGCCAGTTCTGAGGTGATGGAAAAGTCCCTTCTCTATTTCCCCTTAAAATATCTGCATGGTGAGTGGGTTCTGTTTCTCACTGGGGGCTATTTCACATGTGAGTCAGCTGTGGTGGAGCTGATTTAAATGTATCATCTTGACAGTAAAACCTGCCGGGAAAAAAATTACCTTAATGAGAAATCCTTAGAAGGGTTGGAGCAACTGTCCTCACAGCTCTGCAGAAGGAATTCTGACAGCAGAGCAAGGATGTCTGCTGGGGAAAGGCAGATCACAGAATCCAGGATGGTTTGGGTTGGAAGGGACCTTTAAAAGCCATCTAATCTAATCCTCTTGCAATGAGAAGGGACAGCTTCAACTACGGCAGGTTGCTCAGAACTCTGTCCAGCTCTCTGGGGAAGATGTTTGCTGAAGTCAGGGGCTGCTGGCTGGGAAGGGTTTGAAGCTACAGGCAGAGCCTGCCTGCAAGAGAAGGAGTCCCACTGCTATGCCCCACTTTCACACATGAAAAGGCTGATAAACAACCTGATTCCCAAAGCTTGACAAACTGCATGTGCTGGGGTTGTCTGCCAGGACTCTATCTAAGCAGGAATTCCTCATCCATCTCCCTCCCTTTGGCATTCTACTCCTCCTGCTGCAAACACAGCCTGCTGCCATCATTATTGGTTTTGCTTTTGTTATTATTATTAGATATCATATTTAATTGCCTGGTAAATTTGCAGTATCTTGGAAAAAAACAATGGAGGACGTGTAATTTGAAATGCTAAAGAGAGCAGGAGCAGACAGGGAAGATGCAGTGCATCTAGTAGGAGTATAGAAGAGGTGATGAGGACATTCTTAACCTTAATTATTTCAAATCAACTCATTTTGTAGAGTGTGTAGGTTTATGAATCAGATGAAATGTAAATTGATTCGTAATTTCCTTTAATTTTCTGCTCTTTGGAGAATTTAAATCCATATTAACATAACCTGTACCAACCAGTTACTAAGAGACAGGAGAAAATTAGCATGGGCGAAATGGAGAGACTGGCATTTTAATCTGCTCGAGTCCACCTGCTGTGTGGAGTTGGAGATTAGGACTCATTGGCATGGGGCTGCTCCCATCAGAGAGGTGGAGACCTGCTCCTCAGTCCCCTCCAGGCAGCCTCAGCTTGCTTCCAGTGCTTTTCATTTTTGTGACATTCTCCTGGTCGTTCGCTCACTTGCACTTATCCTCCCAGTGCCTGTTTTCTGCTACCCAAAAACACCCATGAAGGGGAATGAATGAATCCATTGTGTTGTGTAGTGCTGGAAAAAGAGGGTCTCCTAAGTCACAGTACCTAAGGACTGCACAGAAATTGTCAAAGCTCCTTGCCCTGTGCTACTGGATGTCCCAAGCCAGTGGGCGATGCAAAGTGACACCGTGTCCCCCTGGTAGGAGCTCTCTGCTGTGCCAGGGATGTGCAAGCCTCTGAAGCACTGCAGGAACCTAGCACCAGCACTTGACATTTCTGCTTTCAAAGAGAAAGATCTCCTTTAGGAAATAAGAAAATACAGGAATTACCAGCTACAGGAAAAAATAATCAGTCAGGGTGTAAGAATAAGAATGTCTAAAAATAAAACTGTTTTCTTGCTTTTTTTACTTGTGTCGTGTCTGTACTGTAGCTGATGCCTTTGCTGTGCATCAGGAGGCTGAAAGGGAATGTGGATGAAGGTTTGGGGACAGGGTGTTCATATCCTTCTCCAGAGCAAGGCAGCATCAAGCCATGCTGCAGCAGCAGTCCAGGCTGACCTTGCTTGCAAGTCCTCTTGGGCAGTGACAAATGCCTTCCTTCAGAGGCTGCTCTTATTTCAGGTTGGACAGAAACCAAACATAAAAAGCACAGGAGACAGCTGGCCGTGTGGGAAGCTGGCTTGGAGTGCTCTTTCTCTGCGAAGGGAGCACTTTGTTGCCATTTCCATTTGTCCTGCACATCGTCCTCCTTGAGTCAGCCTTGCTGATGTGGGGTGAGCAGCTTGGGTATCTCTGCTGCTGCCAGTGCTGGTGACATCTGATGCCCAGAGTTCAGCCGCTGTGCAAAACCCTTTGCTGAGCTACCAGGCCAGATCTGGCAATGGACAGGGGGAGATGAGCCATACGTGAAGTGTTCAAGGCCGAGTTGGATGGACCTGTGAGCAACCTGACCTAATGGAAGGTGTCCCTGCCCACGCCAGGAGGGTTGGAACAAGATGATCTTTAAGGTCCCTTCCAACCCAAACCATTCCATGAGTTTTGCAGAGGCAGCAGGAATTTGTTCCCAGCCCAGGAGGTGTTGGCAGAGCAAAACCCAATGCAACCATCAACATCTCAAGGTGATATTCACTATTTGCACTCTCTGCAGTCTTGTTCCTGTTCCCAGTGGTCAGGGATTATTATTCCCTTGCAGGAGTGCCAAGAGAGGGGAGACGCACGTGCCCCATGCAGGAAACTCAGTTTGTGGCAAAAGACTTGCATGGGCACAATCTTGCCAGTCTATCAAATGTGCTGACTAAACCAGCAGCTCACAGTAATATTAATCCAATAGAAAGAATCAATAGTGGAATTCAGTTCAGGGGAGAGGGATTTCGTGGCTGCTTCTTGCAAGCACAAACACATATTATGTCATCAGCAGTGCAGTAAATCAGCATTTCTGAGACCAGCTGCCCAATTACTGAGGCAGCTCGATTATAGGAACTGTAAATTGGATGTATGCAAATACATAATATGAAACAGTAAAGTAAACACCTCCCAGAATTACTGAGGGATCTCTGGACTGAGTTGCTGCTCTGGGCAGATAGCCAGGCGTGCAGGCTCCCAGGGTATGGAACAGAAAAGGTGTCTGAATCCTTTTGGTGCTCACCACCATCCCAGGGCCCTGTGAGACCATCTCAGAGACCTGAAAACCCCCCACGATCTGCAAAGCCCCACGGCTGTGGGAGCACCAAGTACCTGGTGCATCTTGGGCTGTCTCACAACACGTGTCACTTCCAGGAGAGGAGAGATTCAGGTCAGATGTTAGGAAGGAATTCTTCCCTGTGGAGGTGGGCAGGTGCTGGCACAGGCTGCTCAGGGAAGCTGTGGTTGCCTCTGGATCCCTGGAAATGTCCAAGACCAGGTTGGACGAGGCTTGGAGCAACCTGGGATAGTGGAAGTGTCCCTGCCCATGGCAGGGGAGTTTTAACTGGATGATCTTTAAGTTCCCTGCCAACCCAAGCCTTTCTATGATTCTATATGCTGCTTTACATCTCCTTCAGGGTCCCTTGGTGTTGTGGACCTCTGGGTTTCCACAAAGATAGGAGCCAGGAGCCAGGACCTGCGAGACATGGCCAGCTCCACGCCACCACATGAGGGTGATGTGGCCATCACATATTTCCACATCCTTGCTCTGTGTCTTTTCTGAGCACATGCTGTGCTAAGGAATTACATCAGTTTTGTCTTTTCAACAACTTAACAAAAAAAAAAAAAACCAAACCAAAACCCACATTATTAGTTGCTTCCCTCCTTTCACAATTTCTTTTCCTCTATTGTACTTACAAAGATAAGGTAAAGTTGCAATTCAGAGGGAAGCTGAAGAACTGGAAATGGCAATGATGGGACAACTCAAAGCATACACTGGTGCCCACAGCAGGGGTGAGGAAAGCCATTGTTTCAGTGTATTTATAGGGAATATGCCCATTACAGAATACACTGTGAAAGCCTGCCTGGGATACATGTTCTCCTGTGCCTTTTCTAAAGGACCCCTGCTCAGTCTCCTTCTCTAGTTTTGGTTCTTATATCTCTTGTCTTCACTCACAGATTGTCCTCCTGCTCCATGCAGTGCTTGCTTTCTCCCAAGATCTGTATATACACCACCCCCTGCTCAGGGCAGCTCTCCTGTGCTCTCATGCAGATTTAGGGCAAGCAGGATTTGTGTAGGTTTTCTCAGTCGGGCACCCGCACATGTCTGAGCGGGGGAGGGGAGTTTCCCTGCTCATCCACAGAGGATGCCAACAATTTGTGGGTGACCCAACTACGAGTGGCACAAAGCCCACCAGGTCTTAGTAATCACCTGGACAGTCAGCTGCTCCTGCAAGCCAAGTGGTCATTGCATTTTCTGCTTGAAATTTGCTGTGTTTTCTGCACTGGTCGTTGTACTGTCTTCATCATCTACTGCAAAAACCTATTTAATGTCATACATCATCTCCATGGACAGTGTGGACATGTTTATTCTTTACCCAGCTCTTTAATAAACGAGACAGATTGAGCTCCTTACGTCACTCTTCAGTACAAAGGTGGCTGATGGGCTAATTACCTTGGAGTCAGGATTTGGGACACAGAGCAATGTGATCACAGCTTGGCAGAAGTGATTATATCCTGGCTTCCTATGGAAAACAGCACTCAATGCACTGTGTGCCTATTGCTTGTCTGTCTGCCTGTCAGTGATTCCCATCCTATCCTCTCCTCCTCATCTCAACTTATTGCAACCCTATTTGTCTGAGGGGCTCAGTACCAGGGAAAATCAAGCTGGAAACCTCCTGGATGCAGGGACCTGGCAGCTGTAACCTCCTAGGTGTAGTGGGGGGCCCTTGTGCCCCAGAGGCTGGTTAGCCATGGATTCATTGCATGCTCCTCCAGTGCCGACAGCCCACAGGGGGAGGTGTGGGTTGGGAGCTGACAGCAGCCAGCCTGGGGTGAGCACACAGGGGAGCGTGACCAGCTGCTGGCCTGGCTGTGGAGAGCTCCTTGACAGAAAGAGGAAGCCTCAGATTTCCCTGGGGATTCCTCACTGCAGGAGCAGCAGAGAACGCCTCCAGGATGAGCCTTCTCCCCACTGCACCTCACTGCACCCACCAGGTTTCAGCCCCACCAGAAGGACCCCTGATTTCCCTGCTGCCTTGGCCCACGAGCAGGACTGAGTGCTCCAGCACAAGCAGCATCCATAGGGCATGGGGCACTTCCCTTGTCCTGGTGTGCCAAAGCCCCCAAGGTCGGTGCTCTTGGTGCAGCCTCGCCTCTCTTTGGTGTCTGGCCTGGCGTGTAGGAAGGTTTTGGAAGGAACCTCCCTGCAGCTTTCCCTGCATGCTGCCCAGCCCACAGTGGCCAAAGTGGTGAGAGGAGTGACCTGGCTTGGACCTAGAGCTCTCCCAGAGGGACCCTGCCCTGTGCCTGGCACAGCACACGTGCAGCTGCAGCCCAAGAGAGCTTCGCTGGTTATCCCAGCCTCCAGCAGTCCCTCCCAGAGGGATGTATCCCAGCTTAGCCTGGCACTGCAACACGGCAAAGACCTCCTGCCAAAGCTGGCATCTGCCAGAGCCAAGACGGGATTAAAAATAACCCTGCATCCATGGGACTGAGGCTGAAACTTCTCCCAGGCAGAGTTCGGCTGTGCTCCCAACCGATGGAAAGGGACAGGGTGTGTGCCAGAGGACAGGCCAGCCTTTGGAAGGGTCACTTGAATTTGGGCTCTGGGTCAGGATTCCGTCCCAAGGCAATCAGGCTCTCTCCTGCCGTGGGAGGTGGGTTCTTGTCCAACGCATGGAGCGGGCAGTGCTGGCCCGGCTCCCTGAGTGGCGTGTGCACACAGACCCAGCACGAGTGTCAAGGGCAGGACACTGCTGCTGCTCCCCAGCCTGCCTCGGCTTTAATTGGTGCTTGTTTTAATTGTGACTATCCAAATCTATTTTAATTGCCAGCCAGCCAAGGTCAGCACACCACAATAGGTTCCAGCGTGAGCTGCCATGCCTGGGAGAATGGGATCCCGGGGAGCTGCCAGGGACATGGGGGTGCTGCAGGACAAGGCAACGGCCCCTCAGTGCCAGAGGAAAGGGTGACTGTTAGCAGAGCTTGGCTTTGGCGGGGGAATGCTGCACTTCCACCCCATTGCTGGGAATTGAAATATTTTATTATGCATTTATTATAATTTAGTCTCAAGCCAGTCAAATGTGTAATGAGTTGTATCAGCATGGGCATAAGGAAAGGCAGTTCTGGCCTGTCACTCACTGCTCACCTACCCCATGTGTCTTCAGGTGAAGAAAATGCCTCTGACAGAGGCACCTTCCTGACCTGTGACCTCTCTGAGGACAGAGCCACTATCAAGCTTGAGGCTAGCAGGACTAGCACAGGGATGGATGAGAACTTCTGTCAGTCCTCAGGGCATGGCTGTGGTGTGGGAGCAGGCAGAGACAGCAGCTTTGTAGTGGTAGGAGGGCCTCATCAGCCTTCCAGGTGGGAGTCAGAGCTACAGAGGCCACCAGGACACCTGAGAGACAGGCCGCAGGGCTGAGCTTTGCTGCATGGCCATTGCTTCACCTGTGCCCATGCCACTCTGGGTGCTATCCAGTGCTATCCAGAACATCTGCTTCTCCTCTTTCCTTGGGGCAAGAAAAAGGCATTGGAAGTAGGGCTGGTCCCTCACATAGTGATGTTGCTCTTCAGGATACGCTGCTGCAGGGCACGGCTTCTGCACCTGTCCCTTTGGTGCCAGGCTGCCAAATCTCTCCCTCATTTCATGCATCAGCAAAGCTGGAAGCACTGCCAGGGTAATCTTGGTGTGCAGAGAAGGGCTGACACTCCCCACAACACCACACTGCCTCTCAGACTTGGAGCATCCCCAGAAAATCTGGTTTGAGGGCTGTCCTGATCTCTTGGTTGGCCTAGAGACTTGAATTATTTTAATCCAGGCTTGCAATTAATAATGCAATTAATTCCAATTGCTGATTCACGATGTCTGCTTTCTGAACCGTAAGTGCTTTAATATTTCATTTTATGTTGCTTTCAGGGTTACATAGTTTATTCCACAAACAAGAGGTTGAGACAGTCATTAGCATGTGAAATCAGAAATGCATGAATCAGTAACTATGGCAACTCTGAGAGAACACCAGCTTCTAGTAATATCAAGAAATAAGCTTACATGAAAATGCTGAAGTAGGAGAGATCCTATCTGCTGAGGGCTTAGCATACGTTTAGAAAAGAAAAGAATGGTCTGAAATACTCAAGTGAACTGAAGCCACCCAAACCCAGAAGCAGAGGCATTCCTGTAACCTAGTTGTGCTGGTGCATTGCTGCAAAAGGACACATCTGGAAAATAAATCCATATAACCACTGAGTCCACCAGCCTCATCCAAGGAGTCCTCATGCTGCCCCTGCACCCTTCCACCTGCTCACGGGGTTTGTCTTTCCCAGGAGCAGGCTAATGTTGTAGCCTAGCTCACCGAGAAGCAAAGCTCCAAGCAGAGCGTATCTGCTGGGGGATGCTTGGAGCAGCATCCATAATTAATGCTGTAAAAACAACATTTCCAGCCTGGGCCCACTCCTGGTGTTCAGTGTCAGATGCCAGAGAAGCTGCTTCCCACACACCTTGTTGATATAGCAGTTTGCTGCACTCTGTAAAGGCATCACAGAGCTCCCCCTAAATAATTCAGGCCATCCTTTTGACAACTTCAGTGTGTAAGGGCTTTTCCTTGCCATGATGAAGAAAGTCTTTGTTTTGTTCTCCTGAAAGCTTGTTGCCTCCCCAGAATGTCCCTTCCCTGTCACATAGCAGGGAACACATAAACAAACTACCAGCTCTGGGGAGAAGCTCTGAGGTGCCATCCCCTCTGCAGAGCAGTGAGGGCTAAGCCCTGTCTGCCAGGGCTGGAGGGGTGACACCTGTGACAGGTTGCCATTAATCAGGTGCCAAGTCTGGGTGCTGCTCCATGGACAGCATCTGCAGGGATTTTAGTACCAAACAAGGTGCTATAAATACCTCACCAGCCTGGGAAAAGGCAAGAATTAGAGGAAATGAAGTTTTTTGGAAGAGGTTGCTTTTTCAGGGCCTGATTTAATGATGCTCACACGGCTACCTGTGATTATGTGTGCCCTATTCCCAGTTGCTTTTCCAGTGTAATCAGCCTCGAAGCGTTCAAATGGAAATCTTTCCTGCTGCTCTCCGCTTCACACTGATTTGGAAGCAGAAGAGGAAGGAAACAGCCGCTGGCTGGAGGGGGCCTTGGGGAAATCAGGGCTGGTGTTGGTGGGTGGAAGCTGAGCAGTGGAGGATGCAGGGCCAGCAGCACACATGAGGAACAGCCTGCCCACAGCAGGACCCCTTCCCTGCCCAGCCTCACCCTGGTACATCAGAATGCTGCATGTGCTGGTGCCAGGATGCTGCATGAATGCCTGCTTATTCCCTAACGAAATCTATATCTGAAACAAATCTATTTATGAAACATATGAAACAAAGCAGGACAGTGTGTGTGGGATTGTCCAGGCTGGCCCAGCAAGGTCCTGGCACACAGACCAGCTCCCAGCTGCCTTTGGCCCAAGGTAGACATGGCTAGACTTGATGGTCTCCATCTTCTGGAGTGCTTGAAGCTGCCTTCTCCATAAATGCACTGCCAGTTGTGCATCACCTCCAGATGTGTTTTCAGGTGTTGGCCCATGGATGCATGGTAGATACCCAGAAAGAAATCTTAGCAAAGTGCCCTTGCACTCCAAGAGATCAAGCATGTACAAAGAACCTGTGTGTTTCAGCTGAAAAACTGTCAGGAAATGTCTTGATGTTGAAAACAGTGAATTCCTTTGAACCCTGGAGATAGAGACATTCATTGTGCTCATCAGAAAGGTGGTACCATGTGTGTGGGGGGAGATTTGCAAAGGCACTTTGCATGAGCTTGAAACCCTGACCCAAATCCAAATTAAATATTTTTCCAGCAAAAGAAGTTTTTTTTGATGAGTTTTTGTCCTTACTGAGAGCATCTTGTCCTCTGCAAATTATCTGCAGACTGCAAGTCTGTGCAATTATTATAAAGATAATAAAAGGAGTTTTTCCGTATGGCAGGAAGATTCCTTTCTTATTTTCTGCTCTTAAACAGACGTGATTCAATTCCTTTCCACCAACATGAGCATAAGCTGATATTTTTGAGCATTCACAAATAAAAAGGGTCATAGATACTGAAAAGGCAAAGCAGCTGGGTTCTTCTGCAATAAATTTTCAGATGCAATCATTTTATTCACCCCTTTTGATGGGGGTGAAGGCTCCTTGGGACAGGTTTGCTCAAGAGCATCTTGACTTCTGGCTTGGATGCTTTTGGTCTCACTCCTGAATTTGGTCCTGAGTGGGACTTCTGGAGGAATTGTATGGCAGAGGTGACCAATCTCAGAAGCAGCCCATAAATGTGAGCAAATCCTGAGCAGGTGCAGCCTACAGCTAGGGTGGCAGGAGGAAGAACAGCAGCAGCACATGAGCATCCAAAAGAAGCAAGCTGCCTATCAGGAGTAATTCCCAAGGGAAAACGCCTCCTGATGTGACTGGTGAAAATCTCTGCTGCCTCTGCTTTGTCAGGGCTGGATGCTGTAGGGATCATCCATCCATGGGCAGGAGTGGCTGCCCCCAAGGCATAGCTGGAGGGGGCAAGAGCATCCCAGCTGCCCAGTGCCTTCGCTCTCCAGGCAAGCTCAGAGACCTCTTATTTTTATGGGCTTAACTCCTCACGGGTCCTTCGCCCTGGGTAGCATCTGTTGCTCTCCTGCTTTGCTGGCTCCAGTGGCAGCACACATTGCCCTCGATCACTGCATGCCTCGGGCAGGGAGAGCCCATTGCAAGGGGCAGGAGGAAGTGATAAAAAAAAGATTCTCTCTGGCCCCGTGCCCAGCGGCCTTTGAAGGCTCCTTTCTCCCCCACTGTTGTCTCCTTTGATGCTGCTGCTTTGATTTGCACTTCAGAAGCTGTATCAGAGCCATCCTGGCTGGAGGGGACTTTAGGGGAAGAGCATTGCCCTGCAGCATCCTGCTGGCTGAGCAATGGGTGCTGCAGGCAGCACCTTGAGGGGGAAATAAACGTGGAGCTTTGCAGAGCAGCTCCCAGCCCTGCCTGCTTATTATTTTAATAAACCCATTCCTGCTCACTTCGAATCATCTTAATAAGAAAATAATGCAACAGAAGACTGCTGTCTGAGGGGTGCCACAGAATTACCACCATTGGGTGAAGATTTTCTATTCCCAGCTACTTTGGTATCCCTCTGTGAGCCAATTTTCAGCCTATAAACTGCACACATGCACACCTTTGTGTATTAATCAGGCTGGTGGGTGATACCATGACAGGTGCCTATATGTAATACCAACACATTTACTTTTATCCATCAACCTTGTAACTAGGCGGAAAAAACACACAAGGTTTGACACTATTCATTTTTTGTTTAAATGTATGGACTGGAATTCCTCCTCCATTAAAGCACAGGGACCCCTGGCCAGGCTGCTCTCACGTGCTTTTTCAGCTGCTCTGCCCCTTGCCGGCGTTCATCCTGCCATGGCTACTTGCTCCTTGCCAGCCTGTCATCCTCAGCTCCTGGAGACATTGCTGTGGAAGCTGATTTTACAGAGAAATGATCTGATTCTTCAGGCCTGTCAGGTGGAGAGACTGTCACACAGCCACTCCACATGACGGCAGCAGAAGGCACCTTTATCCCAGATGTCTTCCCTCATCATCCCCAGCTAGGGAAAATAATTTGAGAAGTGACTGACATCTCTGGAAAGAAAACCCATTTGGAGATAATTTAGCTTCTGCTTCATGAGTTTGCTTAATTTTCCTGCATCCTGGTGGTGTGTGTTAACATGGGGTAAGAGTCTTTGCTTTGAGCAGTTCATCAGCTCTAGTTATTGACTGTGCTCCTCGTGTCAGTGTTTGACAGGGGAATGTAACAGCAGAGACCAGCCACAAGCTGCAAAATCCCATGTGTGGTGATGCCTGAAGAGGCTCCCTGGAACAGAGGCTAGACAGTGTTGAAGGAATAAAGCAGAGATTTATTAAAAGGCCTTCACAGGATACACCTTGGGCAGCACAAGAGCCTGGCCAGGGCTACACCCAAGATGGACCCTGACAAGCCAGAGGCTGCCAGTAGCATCTTTCTGACAGGGAAAGGCTCATTGGGACCTGAATTTCAGGCAGTGCAAACCTGCAAGAGTAGGATTTAGCACCTAGAAAAGTGCATTTTGTGTGAGCACTGAGGGCTGGCAGCTTGACTTTTGAGGAGTAGATCCTGCATCCATCAGGAAGATGCTGGTGCTCACAAGGAGAAGTGAGAGCCTGCAGCTAGCACAGCTAGTGTGGTGTGGGAACAGACAACTTGGCAGCCTGTGGGAACACCAGCGTGCTGGAGGCTGCCTGTGGAGTAAAGCAGATGAAATTTCACAGCTCTGTTATCACTCTCTGAAAGGCAAACAAGTCTCTGCTCTCCAAACGAGGACTCCTGGCCAGCCCTGCATGCTTTGATGGCCCAGAAAGTCTCACCTGTAAGGGCAGGTGCAGCAGGAGCAGCCGGGCGATGATGATGTGAGATGCTGCGAGATGCTGCTGATAACCTTGAAGGACAGACAGCAGGATGCTGCACTTTGCAATTTATCTGGGGAAAGCCCTGCTCAGAGGAAATTCCCCCTTCCCTGGGAGGCAGCCTGAGGGTGAGCAGCAAAGAACTTGTGCCCAGGCTGCAGGGACTGTGGCCTGCACCGGTCCCTGCACAGGGTGGACACTGTATGAGGGGATTTGCTCTTTCCCCTCTCCCGCGAGTCCCTGAGCCCTGTGCAAGCTGTCCCTCTGCCTTCAGCGTTCTGCACGGCTTTCTCCTTGGAAAGTGCTCCAGCAAGCACATCTTGAAGAAAAGCAGCAGCTCATATTCCCTTGGAATTCTTGGCTAGCTGTGATTAGTGCTGCCAGGTCTTTGCAAACTATCAGGGGCAGACTGGGACAGCAGCTTGTGCTGTCAATGCTGCTGGCCAGAGGGGTTGTCCTGGACTGGCAGGGGGGAGCACGGGCAGGAGCTCCTTGCTGGTGCTGCACAGCATCAGGAATTCCCTGGGGATGCTCTGGGGTGTGAGAGGGAACTCAAACAGCCACAGTAGCTCCGGATCCTTCAGGCTGGAAGTTCTTTCAGTGCCTTTGCCCAGGGACAGAGGGCAAATCTTCCAACAGCACCTAAACAGCTCAGGAGTTTGTGATGTCCCCAGTCTCACAAACACCCCTCAGCACCAATGACAGGTGGTGGGATCCCAGCAGGCTCCAGATCCTGCTGTCCCTCCTTCCCCTCGCAAGGAAGGCAAGGCCACGACTATGGCAGCTGCAGCGGCTCCTTCAGGGTATGAACTGCCAGGGACCTCCCTCTCTGTATTTCCCTCATCAGCACGACCTCCATCCTCCAGATCTTTTCCAGCCCCTCTCCAGCTCTGGCAATCAGTTGCCTGTGAAAGCAGCAATGCTCATGCCCAGCATGACTCTTGTAGTAGGACAGCTGGGCTGCTCCACACTGACAAAGATGTGCAGAGCCCTGCTGTGAAATTCAGGAGATCTTCATCTATCTTCCCAGCTAAGGTGAGCTCCATGTAACTCCCAGACGTGTTTTAGCTCCTTGCCAGCTCCAGCAGAGGAGACCAACTACGATCTGGGTGAGGGTGGGTGGTTATTTACCAGTTCACACACTGATCTGGGCTCTGATCATCATAAATTCATGGAGCAAACACACGGTCCAGACTGCTCCAGCAGCTGAGAACTGCCTCAAAAATGCAGCCCACAGGTGGAAAATAGGACACAGTCCCTTACTAAGTTCTCCTTTTCCTCTCCTAATTTGGGTGCATTCTGGGGAATTCTGACATTATGGCTGTAAGAGAAAATGCAGCATTTTGTTTTCCACAAGAATTGGTGGTTTGCCAAGAAGACATATCTCTGTGAGGAATCCATGCCCTCTCCCATGCCTCCAGCTGAACACTTTTAAGCAGAGTGCTGAGCCAGCCCTGTACCATCCTTGCTTCCCTCCGCTAGCCTGCTTGCAAGCAGTAAGAGGAGGATGATTTGGGCTGGATTTTGTGGTTTTGCTCCTGGTTTTCCCTGACTTTGCAGAAACACAAGTCCCTGAAAAGCCCAGGAGACAGAGGAGTGTAATTAAGGAAGAGAGAAGCTCCAGATGACACTGGCACTGGAGAGAGATGCTTTCCCCTCCCTCTCGGTGCTCACTTATTGCAGCTGTCTCTTGCTGGGGGCATGAGTCACATTGGTTCTGGTGATGGATGAAATTAGCTCCAATGTGAACTGGAAATAAAAAGCCATTCACTGACAAGACATCTGCACAGGGACGGAGCTCAGGGCAAGAATCCTCTATGCCTTTTTCTGCTTTTGAGCTTTTCACAAGCAGCTCCCTTTTAATTAGATGGGATGCAGTTCTAAGTCAACTATAAATGATATTATCAAACTAATAGAGTGTGATCATATCTTGGCTTTTATTGGTCTGGGAGCTGCTGTTGGCTGCCATGGGAACAGTGTTTTTCACAAAGCTCCTCAGCTCTGGCTTGTATGCATCAAAAGGAGGTCAGGGGAGAGGCGATGAACCCCTTGGATGTCCTTGGCTTTGCAAAGAACCAAGGAGGGGTTCCCCTCAGACACTTATCCATGGGGATGTTTTCACCCCCTCTTTCATGGTCAAGGCTGCTCTTCAGCATTGGTGTACATCTCCTGCTGCCCTCCACTTTTGTGTCTTGCTGCTCATCAACACCCTCACTGCATCCAGGCTGGGCAAAACCAAGAGTGGCAGAGAAGGAAAGCAGAAAAGAAAAGGGAGGACACTCACAACCTGCATGTGAGTGTGGGATGGAGCAGCATTTGCCCCATGCTGGGCTGTCCTCAGGACCAAACCCACTCTCCCCAGCTGTGCAGCCCACAGGAGCTCATCCTGCTGCCCTGTGCCTCTGCGGGGGTGTGAAAAACAGAGGCTTCCTGAAAGTTATCCAAGAGGGGTGAGAGCAGTAGCACAGGGGAGGCATTTCCTGGGTCTTTCAGCTGCCACACTCCTGAAATGCCAGGGGGGAGGTGGGCAGCAGCAGGAGGGGGCAGTGCAGGACACACTTGCCTAGGCAGTCACGAGGGAAGGAAGAATAGACAGGAGAGAAAAACATGGTTTGGTCCTGGCCATGGCTGGTGTTCCAAGCCTGAGGGTTGCAGGCTCTCTGAGGACCAGAAAATGGCACAGTGGGTGTGCACCCTCATGGCATGAGGTGCAGCTGCAGGGACATGGGATGCACAGGGATCAGGAGCACTTGGTGAAAAGAAGGTTTCTCTGCCAACCGTGTTCCTCTCTTCCTGTGGCGAGAGATCCAGGTCCAGTCTCAGAGCAGGGCTTGTGAGAAATCATGGCTGTGAGTGACCAAAGGGACAAAGGACAGCCTGGCCATCATCCCATCAGCTCCTCAGCTCAATCCTGCCTGCCCCCCTGCTCCTGCTTCCCATAACACTGCAGCTCAGACTTCTGGCTTGGCCTCACCTTGCCTGCTTAGCTGCTCTCCCCTTCTTCCAGTATTTGTGATCCTACAAAGAAAACCTACCCTGAACAGGAGGGGCTTGTTCTAACAGGTTTCTTCCCTGCCTGCTCCTTGATGTCCCTTTGAAAAGATGTGTCCATGCTCTCTGAACAGAGGTGGTGTGAAGTCTCAAGGCCCAGCTGAGACCTCAAACCACCCCCTGCTGCATTGATTTTTTTTTCCATAGGACTAATTTTTTTAATCAGAGTGATGTAGAACATGATCAGAAGCAATTAAAGGCTGACAGGCTAATTAGTGTCAATCAGCATGGTTTATGGGTATTGGCCTTGTCAATCAAACTTGATATTTTATGTTAGTGAGATTGCTTTTGGATCTCAGAGCTAATGCTTCACAGAGAGCTTTTCTTTCTTGGGATGCTTATTAAAATAGTACAAGTCCTTCAGAAACCAGTTAAAGGACATATTTAATAGTCCTTTAGGCACTGACAATTACAGGTAGATCCTTTGCTAAATCCTACTTGAGGCTACAGCAGATTAAATTCCGAGCTTGTTGCTGTGCTCCTGAAAACTGGGCTGGGTTCATCCCACCCCTCCTGGGGCTGTTGTGCTCCTGAGCATGTGTTTGTAAAATCTGGGGCTGAAGGAGATGGGTATGGCAAGCTGCTCAGCCCAGGAAAGGAGGAATTAAAGGGTCATCATGGCAAGGCTCAAGCCAGGGAAGGGCAGGATTTCTTTCAGGCTGGAAATGTGATAAGGGCCACTGGGTGGTGTTCAGTGGGATGCCAGGGAAAAAGAAAAAGAAGCGGAAACCTGTCATAAGCTTGATCCTGACAGAAGCAAATCCCCAGGGTATGTCCTTTGGAAAGACTGGGTTTGGAAGCAAGGAGACCTGCTGCAGCCAGGGCATTCCCAACACTGCTGCTGCTGTCTCCACAAGGTTCCAGATTTTATCTGACTGTGGGCATCGGCAGCGTTTCCAGGATCTCACGTGAATCCACAGAAGAAGAGTAGAGCCAGCCATTAAAGCACATCCCTTCTCTTGCAAGTCCATGTGCCCTGAGCCTGGTGCTGCTCTTGTTAACACAAAAGAATCAAGGAGTGAGTGTTAGGATGGCACAGGCACAGCAGCCATGAGTACTCGCTGCCTTTTAAGCCCTGAGCCCCATAGCATTCATGTTCTTTGAACTTAATAGTATAGATGTAATTTTCTACTTGTAAGAAAAATAAAGGAAGAGCTCCATCAGGCAGATCCCCTGGGAAGTGCCTGACAGAGGTGTGAGGTGTGAGAGAGATGAGCGTGCCAGACAGAGCCAGCCAGGAAAGCAACACTCAGAAGTCCCAGCAGGCCAAACCGGGATGGCACGAGCCACCAGACTGATAGCATTGTTTTCCCAGCAGAAAACACCTGGCCTGCTGACAGCATCATGCTTGGGAGGGCTGAGACTTATGGCAGCATCATGCCAGCTCCTCCCTGCACACCCTGGACTGCTGGTCCACATCCTGCTGTCTTTTATAGGTCTCCCTAGGTCTGAGAAAGACTGGTGTGCTACTCAGCATCCTTGTCAAACACTGCAGCTCAGCCAGCAGGTCTCTGAGTGGGTGCCATTAAATTTATCTCTGTGATTGCTGTGTTATTAAACTGTAGAGCTGTAGAATTGTGTCCTTCCTGAAGGGCTCACGGCCTGCCAGGTGGAGCTGGCTGAAGCACCACAGCCAGCTAACTCAGCACTGGTCACCAACCAGCTGGGAGTGGGGAAGTTGAGTCAGGCAATGCTCCCCAGCTCCAGAATGAAAGGAGCTGCTGCAACATCCCAGGAGCGGGGACAAAGCAGCCACTGCATGGCAGAGAGGGATTTTTATGACACACTCAGTTCCATGGTACAAAGGCATATCTTGACATCGTAGTAGAAGATCCTTTGCCTGGTTATCGCCTGAAGACATACATTTTATCCAAGAAAATGCTTAATTGCTCCTCGTTGGACACTGGTTATGGAACATTAGGCATCAATAAAAGACAACTCTTAAAATCCAGGCTGAATACTCTTTCCAGGGGATGGTGGTGGTTACAGTCACAGAACAGATTTGCTTCACTGCATTTTAATTTTTTCCTAACTTTCCCATTTGGGCAAAGTGGGTGGTATCCCTGCCATAACCACATCCCTGCTTCTCAGCCCCAGCCTTTGCCCAGAAGCTTTCCTGATGCAAAATGCCCCACCTTTGAGGGGGCCACTGTGGATAGAGCCACAAATTTTAATTCCTAGCTGATGTGGGAAGAGCCCAGCCCTGAGACAGATGAGGCTGCATGAGGCTCAGCAAAATGATGGAGCTGCCAGTTTCTCTGGGGACATGGGTGCTGGGGGAAGCATTAATACTGCAGGCCATGATGCCTCTCTACCATCTGTTGCACCAAAGCAAAGTATGCCCAAATAAATTTCAAAATCCCCTGCAAGGGAGAACACTCTGGATGCTATTTCTACATCAAGCAGTTCAAGACTTGCTAAATCATCTCTCTCCTTTCCAACCATTTTTCAGAGCTGTCTTGCCTCAGGGAGGTGGCTTTGGTGGCTGTATCCCACTTGTAGGAGTGTGATGGCACATGCTGGAGGTTCATGGTGCTCCAGCACAGCCAGTCCAACTTACTACCGGGAGAAGGATGAGACAGAAACCATACTGTGTCCTGAGCAGCTAGCTGGGATCAGGCAGGGATCTGCAAGCTGGCAGTTCTTGTGAAGCAGTTTGCTCCTGAGCTGGCAGCACCACTTAAAGTTTTTGGACATTTTCTGAGATGTCTGATGGAAAAGCGGAGCAACTGCAGACTGCTGAAGGCCCTTGTGCTGCCCTACCTCCTTCTAAAATCTCTTCCTCCAAAGACCCATCTCCTCCAAAAGTTGATGTCCTCTTGCCAGGAGGAGATCAAGAGGAAAATTTTATGAGGATTTCTTCTTTATTTGCTGTTTGGGACTCTCCCATTATAACACGCTTTCTGATGATGGCCCATTCCCCTGATTCCTACAATGTGCAGGTAAAGATTTATGCAATTCCAGGTGCCACCCTCATTTGAGAGATTAATGAGAGATAATGTCTCACAAAGAGGTTTATTGAGTTCTCTGAGTTCATCCACCAGCTGTGAAGTGAAATATCTGAAAACAGTTTTTGAATACTAAGTTCTCCCTGGCACCAGCACAGGAAAAGGAAACAGTGCCTTTTTCTGCTAGAGGTACTTATTCTGCTGGGCAGAGCCAGCTTCATGTGAGCAGATCTGGGAGCTGGGATGCTGGGTTTTTAGCTGCCTGCTGGCCTGCCCCACCTGGGGTGCAGGAGGATGTGTCTGGCATGCTCAAGGTGCTGCACTCTGGTTCTCAGCACCCTCAGCCCCGTGAGCAATGAGTTGCTATTTCACGGCAGATTTGAAGAAGCAGGGGAGCCCTGGCAAGCAAGGTAAGGGTGATCACTCTCCTGCAGCCATGGAAAAGCACTAGAAAATGTATTTGTGGCTACAGAACCCTGCAGACCTCGTGTCTGCTGGCTTCAAGGCAGGAAATTGATTTGGTGTCGTAGCAATATCTCTTCAAGGGTGGAGAAGGAAGGTCCTTCCTTGGACCTCAGCCTGCGCCAGTCACCACTGGATGTGTTTTGTTCACTTGCTTCTTGGGACACCAGAAAGCTTCTTGCTCCTTCCCTGTGTCCTACCCAGAAACCAGGTTCTGGCTCGTGCACCTGCACGCTGGGCTGCTCAGACGGCAGAGCCAGCCTGGCATCAGCCAGCAGCACATCTGGCCACACAGGCAGAGCTGCTGCTGCTTGGTGCACCTGGTTTTCTTCCTCGGTGCATGGCTCCTTTGAACAGAAGGCACCCCTGCCTGGGCTGGAGGAGATGGGCTGCAATTAGTAAACTGTCTTTAAAAATATCCTCCCATCAGCAATTGGGCAGGTGGCTGTGCAAGGGCCTCTTGTGTGCATCTCTGTGTGCAAATGTTGGCCATGAGAAGATTATTATTCTGCTCTCCCATCTTGAGCACATTCCTATCTTGCCAATGGATCATTCCACTAATTTTTATCTCTGTTGCACTTAGCATAACATGCCCACAATGAGTTTGTGTTTTCACACAGACATTGGGGTACATTAGCTGGGAAGAGCCCATGGGGAAACCCACAGCTCTAAGGACAGATTTGGGCACATGATTTACCCTTTCCACCAACATGTTACAGCAAGCCCTCAGTGAGGTATGAGGGCTTTTCCTGTGGGATACACCAGTGGGGAGAACCTGGGCATCTTCATCACTTATTTATTGATACTTTGACATCCCTTCCTTGGAAGTGACTTTTCTGCTATCCGCAGGATTTTTCCTTTAAAATCGCCCTCCTGACAACATCCCAGCAACATGACTTCTGCTTTTTCATGTCCTGATGAAGAGCTTGCAAACATTTGTTTGCAAGTGCCCTTTGTTGTAACATCGGGAAGCTCACAGAAAAACAAAACACAGTATTCCTCTTCCCTGTGACTGGTCTTTGTCTTCAAGCAGCTGTAAAAGAGGGCAATCAATAAAGCTTGCCAGGGCCTTTTTAATGCTTTTTGAGCCATTATGGTCATAATGCTTCTTCAGGCTGCCGTGTCAATACACTCGAGACACTGAATATGTCAAAACCACATAAAATCTTTATTAAGATGAAATTAAATGAGCAAGCCCAAAACAGCAATTTAAATGGATATTGTTCTTCAAAGATGCCAGGCCTAAAAACCAGACACAACTGAAGAATTCAGGGCATTCAGCTAGGAATAATTGGTGTGAAACTCAAACTTTTGCCACAGTTCCTGGGCAGGAGGAATTTAGGAGGATGGGAATTGCTGTCAAGGTGCTCTCGACAGCTGCCCTGTGTTTTCTATTGGAGCATTGGCCTGAGCTAAAAAAGTGAAGCAAATCTGGGGCAGGTGGGAAGAAAACAGTTACTGGCATGAACGTTCAGTCTGTCTCTGCTCATCAAATTAACCCAGACTGATCCAAAGGAAAAAAAATTCCTTATTTGTGTATGGTTCAAGGTGACAGTGCATGGAGCTGCACCGGGTGGCGCTGCAGAGAGTCCCTCCTCATGCTGCATGGCCCTGGTGGGTGTATTTCTTCTCCCAAATTCTCCTAAGCCCTTTTGGGTCCTGCAAAGTCCCCAGAGCCGTGCTCACATGGAGAATCTGGCAGCAGAACTGTGGGGCACTGTCAGCTCAGTGACCGAACCCTCCTCCAGATTTGCACAGAGGCTGCAGCATCAGAGATTTTCACCTGCCAAAAGTAGGTGAGGACAAGCAGAACACATGAGAGCTGCCAGGACCTTGGGAAAGAAAAGCTACTAGCTCGAGCCCCACTCAGCACCCTCCCAGCACACAGCTGAAAGCAGCAAGAAGAGGCTTGGGCTGCCCTGGGCTGGATGTGAGCCCCAGGAGGGCAAAAACCCAAGGCAGCAAGGAGGTGCTACAGGTTCCACGAGGCTGTTGAGGCACAGGAGCTGGGGCTGGGCTCCTTTCACAGACAGTGTCAGGCACGCAGCAGCTCAAGCCCATTGCTGCCACTTTGCCCAAATTTTGCATAGCAGGACAGGACCCACGTGGGCTTGTCTGGGCTAGATGCATTCTAACAGCCTGCATGGCTTGCTTGGCTCCGCTTGGGAGCTCCTGTTTTGCAGTGCCACAATGCCTAGGACACGAGTGGGCACAGCCCAGCCCTTGGCCACTGCCCAGCAGGCGATACCAGCTGCTCTGTGCCTGTGCAGGACTGGCCAGTTTGCTGAACCTTGGGACCAGCCTGACAGAAAGGCCCAGGTGGGCTCAGGCTTTGCATCTCCAGAAGGTGCCATGACTCTGATGTGCTCTGCAAGCTACAGGGTAGACCTGGCTCCTCCAGGAGTTGTCACTTGGAAGGAGGAGTAGCCTCAGCACTGACCAGTGGGTTGGTAATAGGTAGGACAGCACCAGCTGGGTCCCTAAAGCACCACCAGCCTCCCCTGCCAGGGGCACGGGCTGCCCTGTGCTCGTAGCCTGGTTCTGATGGCAGCAAGGGACACCACCCCCGTGGATTTTCCACTGGAGCACAGGGATCCCTTCTGCATTTTAATTGTGCAGCTTTTGCTTCATCAGGTGGGATTTTACAGCTTACCAGGAGGATTTCACTGTTCACAATGGAGCTCTTTTTCTTCTCAGCAGAAAGCTGAAAAATTGCTCGGTTCCAGCCTATTTAGTTTTAATTGTTTCCTTTAGTTCTCATTGCCCACAGCAAAATATCACCTTACCCTAACAACTAGCCAGGCTGGGAGCCAGCCACCCTGCTCAGCCACTGTGCCAACCCCCCTGCTGGTTCCGTGGCTCCCAGGAGTCTTGTCTGTGCTGGCAGGGGTGGATTTTGGGAAAGAAGCATCACCCTCAGCAAGCAGCAGGCAGGAACAGCGACAGTGCTGCCACTGCTGTGCTGTCACCATGCCCCAAGGGCTTTGCTGGCTGCTCTGGCTCTCTGCCTTTCCCAGACAGCTCACCTCTCCCTGCTCCTCAGCCTTCCTCCGGCAGCTGCTGAGGAGGGGCCAGCTCGTCATTCCTGCTTCAGGCTGGCTTTGAAGAGAAGGGGCTGTGTTGCTGAGGCAGAACGTGATGCACGTGGAGCCCTGGGGATGATGAACAGCAGAAAATGAGAAAAGCCTCTTCTCCCTCCCTTCACCAGAGTGGGCTTCGAGCACCTGTGGCTTTTTGGGAGTTATGTGATGCACTGCATCCCAGGTGAGAATCACCACCAGGACCTCTGCTCCTGCTCCAGCTCCTAATGCAGCCCTTCGACAGAGACACCCCACTCCAAAAAGACAAAAACCTCATGTCAGCAGTAGAAAGCAGGGTCTTGCAACCTCAAGAAAAACTTGTGGGGATTCCTAAACCTTCTTGGAAGTTATGGGACCAAGAGGATAAAGCAATATTCCCTTCCCATGCAGGCTGCCTTCAGGGAGCACAGCCAGACACCCCCAAGCAACCTTAGCAACAGATCAGGCTCAAGGGAATATTAATGTACTCCAGTATAAGGCAAGGATGCAGAGCTAGCTATTGGGGTGAAACAGAACAAAAATACACCCAACCCATCAGAGTAACCCACCAGATCACTGATTTTATCCCCAGGATAAAAGATCTCTGCATCAGGGTTCAGTCTGATGCCGCGCACTGCCTCAGCTGGCATGTCCCAGCCCCCAGGGTTCACTGCACCATGCCAGAGGTTTCCCTGAAGGTTTTCCTCTGCTTAGTTCTGGGGAAGAGCTATAAAACAAAGGCTCATAAATTAATTACCTAAAAAAGCAACAGAATGTTATTAGATACTTGGGAGTTAATCGCACTGATACTAATCGCATGTATTTTAAAGGAACCGGCAGAGATGTAATATGTAATTTCATAGGTATTCCAGAATAATTTAGCAATTTAATTAATTTCTGCTAATACATTTTAAATCATCTGCTCACTTCCTCTCATGTTTCCTAAGGGAAAGGGGGGAAAAACTTTTCCAATTGGCTAAATCTGTTGCAAACTCACTTTTGTTGGCAAAGATATTGTTTTATTTCTCAGTGGATTTAATTAACATTAGAGTTATCCCTGGATGACAGGGTGGCCAAGCAAGACTGCGATTGCCTGGTCCTAAAATTGGAAGTCTGGATCACGGATGCTTGAAGTGTTTTGGACAGATTGTGATAGGCTGAGAAGATGGAAAGTGAAATGATTTGTGGATTTAGGTCAAATTCGGTAAGCAGAGCCAGGGGAAAATGTGGGAGAGAAACGTAAACAGCACCAGGCATTTTATTCCGTCTCCTCAAAATGCAACATTTTGTTTAGAAAAAGCAAAAAAAAATCCTATTTCAGCATGTTTGAGATGCAGGTTTTCTGCTTGTCTCTTTGTGCCTCCCCCCAGGGTCAGGCAGCTGAGACACACCCAGCCTTGGGGCAGCACTGCAGCTCGAAAAATGATTTATTTCCTTTCTAGGCCCACTGCTCAGTGAGTGCAGGGTACAGAACCTTGGGATTGCACTTGGGAGTCCAGGGACAGAAGCAGAGACAAATTATTTGGGCTGTATGAGAGCTGAGCCCCACCCTCCCCATGCTGGCAGAAAAGAGACCACCAGAAGCCATTGCTCTCATGGGGCTTTTATTTTCTGGCTGGCCCTCGCCTCCCACCCTGCTGGCCATGGCTGAGCCCCTCACCACCACCCATGCCTGCAGAGGAGACCCCAGCCCAGCTCATCTCCAAGTCCGGCCACCTGTCTGGGGCATCACATTCTTCCCAGCTCTTTTTTGGGGGTTGGTGGGTTTGGTTTTTTGTTGGTTTGTTTGTTTTTTCCTTTTGGTTTTTTTTTCCTTTTTTAATATTTATTTTAAAAATATAGTAGCTGTGGAAAGCAGCCCTCTTTATAAATGCTTGATGCTAGAGTGAAATGCATCATTGCCATCCTTGTTCCTAATCCCTCCTGGGTGCCCCTGCCTGCCAGCAGCAGTGCCAGGGGCTGGGGAGGCTGCTCAGGCTGCAGGCTCTCGATGGCAGAGAGAGAGAGACGGAGCCTTCTAAAAATAGAAATATTGTGCTGAGTCGTTTGGAGTGAATGAAATACATAAAACACCAGCATTAGATTAGCTTTAGCTCGTCAGATATTGCTCCCGGCAGAGTTGGTGCAGGGTGCTGGTGGAGGCTCAGTCCCCCTTGGCCTGGGCCAGGGCAGCCACACTGGCCCCAGCCCCACTTCCCACTGCAGGGCTCCCTGCTCTCACCCACCGTGAGGACACTGGCCCACAGGGCAGCCTGAGAGTCCCCGGAGCCAATATAAATAGGAAACTGTAAACACAACCATTGGAGATGAGACATCTACGATCACAGGGTTTACTGCTTAAAACGTCCCACCCTCCCCCCCATCCACACCCCTATGCCCTTGTCCCTACTCCATAAAAAGGTCTCCAGTAACAAAATCTTCGATCCAGGCTTGGAGTAAAGGTGAGGTGCTCAGAGAGTAAAAAGGGACATTGCAACCTTAGCAGTCTTTGCTCAGGAGAGTAGATGGTGGCAGGAGGGGGAGAGAGGGTCAGCTGGTTCAGGTCCTTTGCAAGTCCGTTTGGTTTGTCTGGAGGACTCTTAGGGTTATACCTGAGATGAAGACATCTAGAGGACACTCCATAGCTCAATTAAAATGCTGTTGGTGTTGTTGTGCCTAAAAGAGCCCTCACTGCCGGCATTTGTCTGTCATGCTTGCACCGGGCAGCAGGAAAGCAGCATCATCCCTCTTCCGCTCGGCACGGGGCCATCTGAACCAATGCTAGGCGGGGGGACCCCTCATGTGTCCAGGATCTCGCTGGTGGGTGACGGCTCATGGGGGATGCCCTGTGCACGGTGGATGGTCTGGTTGTGCGAGAGGGAGTTCTGCTGGAGCTCCAGGGCGATGGCGTTCTGTGGGAACTCCTTCACCTGCCGCTTGTACTCCAGGAAGGTGCACGCCTTGGTGGCGATCGCGATGATGTTCTTGCCAATAAAGATGGTGGAGACCCTGCTGTCCTGGAACAAGATCATGTTGATGGCCCGGATGAAGATGGTGACAATGTTGATGGTGACCAGGCTGAGGACGGGGTAGAGCATCATTTTTTGTGGAGCAATGTGCTCCCCTTGCATGCTGATCTCACTGAGGGACACGCAAGGCAGGATCAGGAGGAGAATGTAGCAGTAGAAGAACATGAGCCCCTCTGCCCAGATGGGCAGGCCGGTCCTGTGTGGCTCCCACAGGTTGGCCTGGATGTCCAAGATATCCAGCAGGTCGAGGGCCACCCAAAAGAGGCGTCCCCGCAAGTCCTCTTTCTTCCGAAAGGTCCGTATATACTCCATGCTGTCCAAGGCCACCAGCACCAGGTAGAGCCCCGGCACACAGATGGAGAGCAGTAGGGTCAGAGCTTTCCTGGCCACTGTCTCCAGGTTCTTCTTGTCTGCTTTGTAATTCTGAAAGATGAAATACAACTTGATCTCCAGTACAAAGATGTAGAGGAACCACAGGATCATGGCATAGCCCCGCTTGGCTGTCTTCACCTCAGCGCCCACCCACACGGCCACGTAGCGCAGCACGATGAGGAAACAGATGTCTCCCACCAGCACGATGATGCAGACGCCAATCTTGCGGGGCCCCTGGTTCTGCTCCACCAGGTAGGCATCCATGAAGGCCATGCTGGTCATGATGACGATGGTGGTCAGGCAGACGTGGCGCTTGTCGGGCGGCGGCAGCACCATGGTGAGGCGGGCAGCCCTACGTCCCTCGGCGCCAGCACTAGGGGAGCGGTCCCGCCGGTGCTGTGCAGGGGCACATCCACGGCCAGCCCAGGGACCGAGTGCCACTCTGTCCCCCGCTGCCACCCCAGGAAGAGGTGCCTGGAGGAGCAGTGGCTCGGCTGGCAGCCCCACTGTCCCAGGGCTTGGGGCTGCCCCTGCAGACCCCACGCCAGCCCTTCGCCCCTCAGTGGCTGTGCCCTGCAGGCACCGTGGCTCTGCCTCCAGCCCAGGGCTGGCTGAGCAGCCCAGCCCCAGGCACCCTCCACCACCAGCAGCCAGGGCTCACGGGTGTGCAGGGCCTCCTGGAGGAACGTCCCTCCTCAGTGGTGGGTCACCCATCCCTGTCAGGCTCTCCAGCAATCCTATGGCACGAACACGCCTCCAGGCTCCAAGCACCAAATCCTGGTATAGATCCCTGGAAACAGCAGGTGACGGGGCAGAAGGAGAGCTCTCCCTGTTCCCAGTGAGATCCCACGTTCCTCCGGGGTCTGGGGGGCTCCTGCTGTATCCTCACAGCGAATCACCTTCACACCTATCCCCACAGGGCCGTGTTGGTGTCCTCCTGCTCCCAGCTGTACACACATCCCTCCATTCCTGGAAAAGATAGCAAAGAGTAAGCGTTAGGGTCCCTCTGTGAGCTGACCAAGGAATGGTGGCAATGACAATCCTCACAGCTCCCAGCACACCTCAGCGTGAGGTGGGCCCCCACCAGGCACCATCTCACCACTGGGGCACCCACCACACAGCCTGTGCATGAGGATGCAGAACAGCTTTTCACTGAGCACAAACAGCACGGGCTGTCCTGCAGGGAAATGCAGTCTGCTGCCCTTCCACAGGCACTCCCCGTCCAGAACTTCTCACACCCTGTGTGTTTCTGCTGTTTCAGCAGCACAGACACAAAACCACAAGCCTGGTGGGGACACACAGGTTCATAGCATTCCCAGCTCCAGGTATCCCAGCCTAGCTGTGTCTCAGCTCCATCAGAGACACAGACGCACAAGTTACTGCAGAGGTCTCAGCCTGGACAGTTCTGCTTAACTACAGCCATGGGATTCTACCAGTTACTGAGCAGCTCTCAGGGTGTGGGGCATGTCCCTCCTCGAGTAGGGGTGAGGTCAGGGCTGGTACATGGGAGACAGGGCAAAGCTGTCCCCAGGATGTCATAAGGTCCCAGCAGCTTTCTGGACCGGTTCAGCTGCTTGTGGACACAGCTCCTCCTCGTCATGCTGTTCTTGCCTAATTAATTTGTTAATCTTTTCTGTGCAGGGAATGCACTCCCAGAAATGCAGGTAGGTCCCAGTGCACGCAAAAATGTCATTGAACTGCTCACGTGGAGATAGACCATGATCACAGCCACAGAGGCTGAAGGGAAGAAGCCAAGCCCAAGGAGGTGTAAGCCATTAAAAACCTGTCCTACTTTGCAGCTGCTTATGTTTATAGGGTCTCATTTAAATAAAAGCTGGATTCTCTCCTGCTTCAGGGAAACAAGAAGAACAAAGAAGAGAAAGCGGGAAGCCAGATGAGTCAGAGCCAGCCCTGCCTTGTGTCTGAGTAGGTGGACAGCATGGATGTGTGTACCTGTGCCCTGGTTTCCAAAAATATGGTGCTCAGCAAACGTTAGCAAGGGACTTAAAGATGCTGCTCCAGCCAGGACCCTTGGGATGTTCTTCTGAGTCTGCTGCCAGCAAGAAAAACTGGCATGTTAAAATAATTTCTTAAGCAGGAATTGCTCACAGAGAAAACAAAAATATGTGGTGGGAATTCATGAGAACGGCTGCATGGTGCTTCCCAGGCAAGGCAGTCCCTGCAGCCCCACTGTCGCCAGCATGGCTCTCTGCAACAACTCAGAGCTGTCATTTGGGGCTTCAATTTGTTCTTTCTCGAGATTTCAGATAAAAATATACAGTCATTGCTGTAACTGCCTTAAAACTCCTGCCAAGTTTTACAGATTTATAGGCAAGGATAGATAATTCCAGATAAATTAGGTCTTTCAAGAGGGAACGGTGGCTTCTTTTTTCTTTCACGCTGTAAGTATTTATGCCTTCAAAAGACAGCGGTTATTTAAAGGGCAGTGGGTTGCATCACAGCACAGTAAGGTCAGGAAGCAGCTTGCTTGTAAATCCTGCCCCTCTGCCCTGTGAGTTACTGGTGTGGTCTGGGGAGCTGAGCAAAGGCACAGCTCTCTCCTCATGCCTACACGAAACCAGACAGAAAACCCTTTCCTGCTTCCTGGTGAACACCTAGGTGTTAACTGAAAGGTGTTAACTCAGCGTTTACAACGGCGGCCAACAGGTCTTTAACCACAGGTGTTGAGCAGATCGTTTTCAGCAAAAAAAAAAATCCACTCAAATGTCAGATCCTTCCCCGTGTCTGCTCCTGAGGGGCTCACGGCAGCCCGGGCTGGGTCTGACAAACATTTGTGGTGGTGACCTTTCAGAGGAGAGGAAGGGACTGAGTCACAAGGCTCGGGCACTGCTTCCTCCCTGGTCAAATCATGCACCACCCAGGGTGAGAACCTCTCTTGCCTTTTCCAAATTGTTTCCAAGCACTTGCTGCAGTGCAAGTTCTTCTCCTAATTTTCCGAGAGCTGGTGTCTTCCCACCCCTCGCAGCCCTGTGCTGTATGGAAATACAGAGTCCTTTGCAGATCCATGGAGCAGAGCTTGCCAATTTGAGTGGTGCCTGACCAGCCTGTCAGGGAGGAGGCACATAAAACTCTCCTTGGAGGACTATTAGAGGAAAGCAGATCATTTTTAAACAATCACTACTTTGTAATTTTTAAATGACCACATCGGACAGTACACTCAGAAAGTACCTGAGAACTGTGCTGAGTAAACAAGACAATAACCATGTCAGACAGCCACAAGAGCATGTCTGAGGCAAATATTTGTTTAGTCAAGTATTCACAAAACTTTCTTCCTGCAGGAATTCTTGTAAATAAAAGGCAGCCCACTTGAACATAATGAGCTTGGAGCGCTATGGATATCAGTGAGCCAGGCTGGCAGCTTCCTAGAGAAGGGATCTGACAGCTTTGGCATCCCTCTTGGTGCCAGGACTCCCACAAGCAGGTGATGAAGTGATGCTTCAGTCTTGGCAACTATGGGCCTCCTTACCAGGACAAAATTCAATCCCTAATTGCTTATTCTCCTCTACTTCTACCTTACTCAAACAGTCCCATTGCACTGGAGCGAGCAAATGACCTCAGTGATGCCCAATATGTCACCAGCTGACAAGGCACAGCCCAAGGCCAGCATCCAGCCCCACCAGTGAAGGCCAGCAGCGGGGAATGGGAATGGGGAGCAGCAGCCTCTCCCCTCTCCATCTCTGGCGTGTGCCTGGGGACACCCCATTTTCCAGCCCAGCCTGCCTTTTCCCAGCCTCCCTGCAGGATGGGAGAGGCTTCAGTGGGAATGGAGGGGGCTGCTGATTTCCTGGAGAGACTCAGGAGTCCTGCAGATGACTCCGAGCCCGGCTGAAGGGCAAGGTTTGCACTCTCACCGCTGCCCTGTTTCCTCTGGCACTGAGGGAAAGGAGCAGCACAGGGCATAGCCCTTGCCCTATTCCTCTGGTGCCTCTACTCTGTCTGAGAAGTTATTTCTTGGTCTTGCAGCTCTTTTTTCCCGGCTCTCCCGGATGCTACAAAGTACTCGTGGTTACCCAAGGAGTGTGGTCACAGCCTTGCTCCACCACCAGCCCAGGCAGTCCAGAAGAAAACCAAAAAACCAAACCGCGCTTTTGCCTGCGATGCCGGTGTCTCGTTGCGGTGATTAATTACCACTAGCTCTGCCCTTTCCCCGCCCATCACAGTGCCCTCCTGCACCCCCTCCTGCTTCTGCCCAGCCCCTCCTGGCACAGCAGCCGGCAGCCATGGGATGCAGGAGCTGCCGGGATCCGCACACAAAACCCCATCTCCCAGCCCGGGGAGCCAGCAGCTGCAGACAGCCTGGAGGGCTCGTGGAGCCACTGGCAAAACATCGTCATTAACGCCAGCAGGCGCTTCCCAAAGCCTAGCTCTACCTGGCAAATTAATTTAAATTATTTATGTAATTTGAATCCTGTCTATTTAAAAAAAAAAAAGGGGAGCGAGACAGAAGTATACACAACGCGCTTCCCAGGTAATTAGGATGCTGCATTGCTTAAAGCTTCATTTGCACTTTAATTGCTTTGATTTATTCCAGTTTTCCCAAGTGTAAATCCAAAGCTTCCTCTCAGTTGGCCCTTCAGCCCCCTCGAGAGCTGATGCTCCACCAGGGCCTTTTCCCACCTGGCAGCGTGGGGCAAGAGGAGGCGTTGGACACAACCACCTCTTCTCGGGACTTCAGGGCAGCTGTGGCAGAGCCACCAAGGCGATGGCATCACTCCCTGGCGGTGAGCTGTGCTCCAGGGAGCCGCTGAACCGCAGCCAGGTGCCCTGCTCTCGGCAGAGGCCGAGGACAGGGAGCTGCTGTTCCCTGCTTACACCATTTGTGACTCCCTGCATTACCTGGGACTCTGTGCACCACGCACGGACGGGGCTCACAAGCAGGGAACACTCTGCTCTAAGAAGGAACTCTAAATCAGCTTGTGCCCTGGCCTGTGCATGCTCCTGCCGCTGAGCGGTTCAGCCTCACTGACCTGAAGGCTGAGGTTTCACCTTCCCCACCCCGGGCATCCCTGGGGACCATCAAAGGGAGGATGCTCCTACGCTGAGGAACAGGGAAGGCCGCTCTGGGCAGCGGCTGTGCCCTGCCTCCTCCAAGGCAGCACCGGGCTCTCAAGTGCATCCTGTGAAGGAAATGAGATTGAGGATGATTCTTCCGGACCCTGCCCACTAATTGTGTCTGAAGGAGGAAGCAGCCCACTTGATAATGACTACAGATAATTTACTGTGTAGGCCCATCAAGAGATAGTGAAAGAGCTGCAAACTGTTCCTAGAACCTGCTCTAAATAAACAATGCAATGTCAGACAAAACTAGCTCCTGCTTATACCAGTGAATGCATCAACTGTGCTCTCCTGCTGCAAAGCCCCTCAGTCCCCTTTGGGGTTCATTTCAGGCCCTTTTCCCAAAAACAAACACAAGCAGAAGGTACCAGAACTGTTGCCTGAATAGGAAAAAAAACCCTACCCTCTCAATCACATCACTTGAGGGACAGGCAGGGGAAATGCTGCTTGCCCAAAGCAGAGCCCCGCTTTGGGGCTGGCTGCATGGATGGATGGACAGATGGCCTTTTTGTTCCCAGTTTTGTCCTCCACAGCCATCCTGCTCAGGGCTCTCCTGATGACACAGGCAGCTGCAGCTGCTGGGAACATCTTCCCATTCACAAACATGCTGAGTTTGATGATATTTGACAGACGTGCAAAAAACCCCACAAAAACCAAAAACCACCACCACCATCAAGAACCAAAAAAAAAAAAAAAAAAACAACCAAAAAACAAAAAAAAACCCCCACCCCCAACCAAAAAAAGGCCCCCCCCTCAAAAAAAAAAAACCACCCACAAAACCTTTTCAGACATTTCAGGTGTTTAAAAATAGTTAAAGGTAAATGATTCATTTTGACTTGTACATAAAACGTGAAATTGTAATACTACATTTTGACTCTCCAAAACAATTAACCATTTTCCTAGCAAAATGGTTCTGCAGAGGAATTTCTTGGTGTTTCCAAGCTGGGTGCATTTTCAAGATTTTGATCTAATCTGGACCAAGCCCCAGATACAAAAGCATCTAAATCCCCCACGGTTCATTGGCTTGTTGCCAAAAAGGACACATCTGGCAAACATCTGTCTGAATGTATGTTTGCCACAGCGAGAGATGCCCGTGGAGTTCAGTGGAGTGCAGGTTCTGAGCTATCCCCACCCTCCTCTCCCTACTGCAGGCTCCTTGCACTCTTTATCACTCTTCAGCAGAGAAGAATGCCTCCACTGGTCCTGGGGCATTTCCCTCTCTGCTGCCTCGGGAGACCTCCTGGGCTTGCTGCTGCTCTGCCAAATCATCAGCATTTTCCCTGTACTGCTGCCCTCCCAGTCCCAGTGCTCCTGCAAATACAGGACTTGCCCCTGCTGGGGGAATTTGACCCAACTGAACTCTCTTTTTGGTTTCTAGGTTTGGGGTTTTTTGTTTTCCAGACCTCCCCCCCACTTTTTTGGAGATGCTGTTGGATTTTATGTGTTTCCTCCAGCACGCTCCCAGCCCACCCCAGAGGGTGCTGTCTGTAGCTATAACCAGCAGCCTCACCGGTCCTGTTCCCTGCCTAGGAAGCTGTTTGGCTTTTAGCTGAAGGAGCTGTGCCATCCTTGGGCTGGGAACAAAAGTACTTCCCACCCCAAGCATGGCAGGGCTGAGAGTGCACCTGCAACTTGCAGTTGAACAAATCACCTCACTAAAATCCAGCAGCACACCACCAGCTCTGACCTCTGCTCGTGCCCTCCTGGATAGAAAGGCCTCACCCAAGTGGTCAACGAGTTTCACCTGCACACAAAGACCACAGCTTGGATTTCTCCTGTGCCATCAACTGGCATGAATGCAAACACCAGGAGTGAGCTAGGCCAGGAGCATAAAACTTGGATCTGATTTCAGTAGCCTGAGGATGTACTTTTGTGTATGACTCACAACAATGTCCTCAAATAACCTCACACTGTCAGTGCTGGGGTAAAGGAAATCACAGAGCCAGAGGAGTCCTCACACAGATGCTTTCCCCCACTGCCTGCTGGAAATCCCTACAGATGGAGGATGGAAAGCTTCCTGCTCTTGCTCATCCTTGTCCTCACTCTCCTGGGTGCTGGCAGAGAGGTACAAACTTTCCTGAGCGCTGCTCCCAGCAGCCTCGCCCAATCCACTAGGTGCCTGAGAGCAGGTGGGAGAGGGAATCAGCTAATTAAAATAAAATGAAAAACTAGCATGTGAAGCTATAAATAGGAGAGCATTGGGAGTGTCCTGGTGCTAAAAACATGCTTGTGGGGAAGAAGATGCTGGAAGCTCTGGGGCAGAACTCTGGAGATCTACCAGGGAAGATGCACCTGAGATCTGCTGGCACCTCGTGCCTGTGTGAGGGGGTGTTCAGACACGGATGACTCTGCAGTACAGGCTGGAAAGATGAGAGCTGGCTTGCAGGCTCTTGTAGAGACCTGGGCAGAGGATCACCTGCTGGTTCCTCTGGCCTGGGCCAGGCTGGCTGTCAGACTTAAGGCAGCAGGAGAGGGACCTCTCCTCTTCTCTCCTCCCTCACCCATACAACACAAGGAAAGGCTGTGGGTGAAAATGCCTGATGCAAGTAAAGCAGGGCAAGCTGCAAAGGGGAGAGCTGGGGGGACAAGGAGGCCTGACTCCCAAACTACAGTCCTGGAGACCTCTGCTCTACTTGATGGTGAAGGCATTGAGGACTTTCTGCAGTCAAATAGCTTTTGGGAGGTGCTGCTCCAGCACCTGTGTTAGGGCGATGGGACAGCAAGAGTGGCTGTGTGTGTCCTGCTCTCACAAGAACTCCTATTCCCCTGGAGTCCCCAAGGGAGCAGAGGGCCTGGGTGCTCGAGGAGGGGAGGTGGCTTCAGCATCACAGAGCTGGGGAGGTGCCTATGGAGGCCAATCAGCTGCTACACAAAGCAAGTGGCATCTCTGCCCTCCCTGGGAGTGGCGTCCAGCTTGTCCCTGCTGCCAGGCTGTGGTGGCACGGAAACAACTGTGCCCTGTTATTCCCTCTGCCCCCAGCACAGGGTTAGTGGAGGTGGGATGAGCTCAGCAGGCTGCTGCTGCTGTCATCAGTCTGGCCTTTGATTAAGAGTGATTGTTCTGCTCTTAATTAACAGAAGGCAGCTGCTGGCTGTTCTGGAGAAGCAGAGCCCAGAGGCTGTGATAAAAGGAGATTGTGTCTGCTGGGTCCCACTGAGCCTGGCATGGCCATCCTCTGCCCAGCCACACACCTGGGCTGTGGGATGTGTCACTGGGAGGGACTCAGCACTGCCAGGGTTCAGCCTCTGCCTGAACAGCAGATATGGGGCAGCCAGATAATCCCTGGGGTGATTTTACTGCTCTCTGTTCTCCCAGGCCACCCTGAGGTGGAACTGCTGGTGATGCCTGCCTGGTTCCTGCAGGCTTTATTTCCTACTCTGCTCTCAGAGACCTTCCTGAGGCAGAGCCTCTCCTGTGACAACAGGTCTCATCCTCTGGTGGCATCTGGCATTCTGCTGCTCCCCCAGGTTTAAGGCAGCCATCTGCCCTGGAGCAGGCATGCTGCTGCCAGCCTGTCATACTGGCAGCTGAGCCAGCTCCCCAGGAGATGAGAAGGCATCTCAGCTTCTTCTGCTCCCCAGGGCAGCCACTCCTGAGCGGCAGCAGGGGGTATCCCAGTAAAAGCTTCACCAAGAACATCATGCCATTTTTCTGAGTGGAAAGCTCACCTCAAACCTTTGTAATGCAGGGACAGCACACAAGACAGAAGTGATGGGTAGCTTGTAAAATCAAGAGACCTTTGCCTTGCCATACAACTGCTGAATTTATTTTGGCAAGGCTGGTCCAATGTTAATAATTGATGAGAGTAGCTCGATGCTGGTTTTCAGGAAACCTTAGCAGCTTGAGAACTCCTGATGGTGCATCCCCCAGCAGAGAGTTATGAACCTGTTTGTAATCACAGTTGGATCGTGGTAGGGGCTGGTGGTGCCACAGGCTGGAGATGGGCCTCAGTGTGTTCTGCTCTACATTTGTTCTCTATCCTGAAGTCCATGCCACTGCCAGTTCCTTCTGGAGCAGGCTCTCTGGCACTGAGCTCGAGGTCACCCTCCTCATCCTGCCCATGCCTCAGCCTCTGGGTTGGGGCAGTGCTGGCATCTGCTGCTCTGGCACCAGCTGGGAGATGACCCATCTGACACAGTGCAGCAAAAACAATGCCAGCCCTGAGGTCACTGGAGGACACCTCTCTTCCTCTGGTTTCTAGCCTTCTCTCTACCAGCCATCTAATAAATCTAATAAAATCTGTCTTGTTGATGTCTAATTCAATTCCGGCACCTAGAGACCAGGCTCCTTATATCACTCACAAACCTAACCAGCTCTCTCCTTGGCATATAAGCCAGGCCAAGGGGCTGCTGCAGGCTACTCCAGAAGAGAGCAATTACTTGGGATCAGGGCTCCCTCTCCCAATCAATAATATGTTTATAGGTTTTCCTTGGGTCACACTGAATTGAACTTTTAGGTGCTTGAACACCATGGTCAGAGGCAGCTGGTGGCTTTTAGGCTGAAGTCTGGGAACTAAATGAGGCGCCTTGAGTGTCACCTCAAAGAAAAGTCACCACACCACCTCCTATTCATACCTGGGAGCCCGACGGGAGTGATGCTGGGAACTGCCACAGCCCCTTGCACGCATGCCAGCCAGCATGCAGCAGGAAGGGGTTGGGGTGGCTGAGACAAGCATGACCTGGGGGATTGGAAGTAATACCTTGTGTATTCCAGAATTCCCTCCCCTTTGCATCCATCCCCAGCCAGATGGGGACAATTCCACCAGAGCAGCTCAGACAGGGGTCTGAGCCATTGGTCAGATAGCACCCCAAGGTGCAGAGGTGTGTGTTGCTGCTTGGGATTTAGGCTTTTGTTTGCACAAACTGTTGGTTTTTCAGGCTTTCCTTGCTAATGAAATTCTGTCCCTCCTTCAAAAAAAACCAGGAGCAGGGGCCATGCCCATGGTGTGGGAAGCTCCCAGATTTCTCATTGCCAGGTGCCAGGTGAAGGAGGCAGCATGGAAACTGGGAGATGGCCTCCCCACCCAACAGTGTGGGCAGGTCCTCTCCCCCAGGAGGATGTGACAGTTTGCTGTGCTGGAGCTTACTGCTGAAGAGAGAAAATATTTATGGCTGCTCTCTCCAGCTTCCTGTTTCAAGCCACGGTGACTTGTAACAAATTTACATGCATGTTTAAAGACATATTTATGTTCCTTCTAAATATAAAAGGTATATTTCTCCATGTACCATTCTGCCAGTCAGAATCAGCCACCCCATCTAGTATGTGACTGTGTTTGTGTCCAGCTTCAGTGCTCATTTTCCTCTTGGTAATGATTATCATTATATGAAGAAAAATGGGTAATTTACTGCAGTTTCTCCCCAAATAAAAGGCTGTGGGATACAGGATATCATTAAAATTCTAAACCTGACTTCCAACCTCAAAAGCAGGCTCTTGCTATTCGGGTCTCTCTGTGAATGGATGGAAGGGGTAGGTGGGGAGAGGGCGCACGATGAATGTGCTTTGGCCATGAAATCTCTGCCTGACATCTGCACTGGCATCGAGGCCCGGGGCTGAAGTTATCTCTGCTGCTCACACACGGGCTCCCTGGCTGGCCCTGGGGGGCACAGGCTGCCTCCCAGTCTCTCCAAGACTTTCTCCTGGCCTCAGCACCTCCCCAGGGCTCCCATTCCAGCCATGCTGTGTGTGGGACAGTACAGCCAGAGCCCGAGTTAATTCCTGCCACAAAAAGAGCAATTTAGCTCCTGCCAGAAGGACATGACTGGGTGAGGTCCCCTACAGAAGGGGAGGCTGGCAAACTCAAAAGCTTGGACAAGGGAGAAAGCAGGATGAAGTGCTCAGACGCAGCAGCCCTTGCCCTGCCCTCACCCACTGCTAGGGCTGAAACAACCCTTGTGAGAGTGTCACTGCTGTCCCAAGGGCCAGCTGGCCAGGACCTGCCACCAGCCCCTCCAACACCCCTGTCCCCAACAACTGCGGGTGCCTGGGGGTGGAGGAGATGCTCACCCAAGGACTCTGCCCATCTCCTCAGCCCTAGATCCAGGGTCCCTTCCAGGTTTCGGGCTGACTTCTTCTCTCCTCAGTCCTGATGACAGCAAAATGTACCCTGCCCACATTCAGTGCTGGCTCTGTACGTGGGAGCAGATCTCCCACCTCCTGGCATTCTCCACCCCCTGCTCCCCAGCATGCTGCTGCCCCAGGGGCTCACTTCCATCTCCTGGCATCCCCAGAAGGGGCTTCACGGGGAATGTTTTGCTTGGAAAGGCTATGCAACTCCTGTGCAAGCCTGAAATTGCTGTGTACAGAGCTGTAAGGCAAAGCTAATCCATTTTGCAGCTTAGCCAGCTGCTGAAAGATGCTGTTTAAGAGTGAGGAACTGCTAACTGTTTTTCTCCCCTCCATGAAATGGGAGGGACAAGGAATATTCAGAGGATCAGAGATGGAGACTGACCCAAAATGTCTAATTTAGAAGCATCTTTTAAAAAGGAAGACTTCCCCCAAATTGTTAATTTTTGAAGTAATTCCTTTCTAAACATGCTCAGAACAGACCAATTTTTCATTCTCTTTCCCAGCTTTTAAAATCAGTATGTGCTTGGGAAGCTCTCTTGCTGCTGATCCCAGCCAAGCAATCAGGCCCTGGCTAACGCCAGCCTCACCCTGGCACCTGGGAGCAGCCGCAGCAGCCCAGCCAGGGAGGGCATCACCCAGCTCCAGGTCACAGCGTGGCCATGGGGTTGGTTATGAGTGTGCATCACAGCTGGCATTTGGGGCATCCCCAGGGCAGGACAGAGAGCATCTCTCTCCTCCTTGGTGCTGGTTAGGGGTGTCAGAATGACAAGTTAGTTTTGGTCTGGCAGACAGGCTGAAAATCCAATATAAATTATTTCTGTTTGGCAGTCATTTAATTATTTTCACTTGGGATTTTGAGCAAAATAAAAAAACTACAAAGAGTGGCTAGGAGCAATCCTGGGGTGCTTTGTTCAGCCTCAGAAATATTTCCTTTCTCTCTGGGGTCATTTTACCCTCCTTCTTCCCTCCCCTCTGCTGATAACTTTAGATTGTGTTTAAAGTAGCAGATGGCTTGGGCTTTTCAGGAACAATGAATGTGGTTTGCTAGAAAACACAGATCCAGGGGAAGAGCATTCAAACCTCACTCCCAGCTGATGCCAAACAAAGGGAAGAGCAATAAAACCCCTTTCCATCCACTAATGGCCACAAAGTCATCACACATATTCTCCCTCACTGGGGGGGAATTTCTTGCCTGGGAAAGGGGGATAAAGTGTGGAATGGAGCACACATTTCCCAGTTTTCCAGAGAGAACATGGAATGTGTAAATGGCAGGTGTTTCTCACTAAATTTTCAACTGCATGAGGCACAGGAAACCTGGTGTTTGCAGAGCAATCCTCCTGGACAAGACAGGCTGTGATGAACCCCAGCTCAGGAAGTGGTGAGATCTGGGGAGGCTGTGGGAGACTGGGGGGACAGGGGGAGCCTGGGGGGGTCAGGGGGAGACTGGGAGTGACTGGGGACTGTGGCAGCCAGGGCCACTGCTGGGCTGGCAAAAACCCCACCTGGTTGCAGAGGCACAGTGAGTGCACTTGCAATTAGCTGCTATTTTAATTTGCATTCTGGAACGGCTTCTGGAAGCCCTCCCTAAGCACCACGCCAACATCTTGCACTGATTTTTGCAACACCATTTTCCCTCTCCCATCCTTGCCCAGCCTCAGCCTTTCCCACCCTCTGGCTGGGACCTCCAGCGCTTTCCCACGGGGTCCCCCGTGGCCTCATTGGGCAACAACTGTTTCTTATCGGAATTCCTGGAGCCCAGGTCTCCCTGGAAGCATGTGAGACCCGGGAGATCCTCCTGCACCACTCCTCCAGGGGCTGCTGTCTGCCGTGTCCCTGTGCATTGCAGCTCTTCCTACATTTACAGATTCGCCTGCAGCAACCATGGCCCCACTCCGGGTGGTTAATTGCTGTGTAATTAGGTAGCCAATGTCTGCCACAGTGCCACGTAATGCCTGCACCTTGTAGCCACCAGCACGCTCGGCTCCTCCCTGCAGGGATGTCCTCACCTCCCCTGCAGCCCAGAGGGGCTGGGTATGAGCACAGAGGCCAAATAAGGGACAGAAAATAATTAATTTCTGTGCTGTGCAGCAGAAATTGTGCAGTTGAGAGGGGAATCCTCCCAGCCCCTGGTTCTCCCCCAGTGCCTGGCTGGCCCCTCTGGGCTGGGGGGAGCCGGCTCTGAGGCAGGGTGCAGGCACTGGCCAAAGACTCAGCTCACCATAAACCCACTGCCAGGTGTTCCCACCGTGGAAACAGCGCGGAGAACCAGGGCTGTGCAGCTGGGAAGGGCTTTGCAACATAAACCCCGCTCTTCCAGGATAAGTACTAGCAGCTTTCTGCTCTCTCCAGACTTGGAGCATCTCTAGTCCTCTGAGGACTGATTTCAATGTGATTTCTATTATTTCAGCTTTGCTGAATCAAGTGAGTGGAGAATGCAAGCTGGGTGGTTTGCTCCTGGGCTGTTTGAGGGTGCCCCGGGCTGGGGGTGACATTGCTCCTGTTCCTCAGCAAGGCTGGGGCCTGGATGCTCTGTTAAGGGAAGCCCTGTCAGGGGAAACTGCTTTTGGGATGGAGCTGCCCCACTCCACAGCCAAACAAAGCCACCACCAGGGCACTGCTGTAGGGCTGGTGGGACCCTGCTTTCACCTTGTGCTGTGTCCTACAGAGCCCCCTGAATCCCTTCTTTCCAAACATTAGTTGCTGGCCCCATTGTGTGTCACTGATATCACCCTGCTCCTGCAGGATGGGCTGGAGCTGGTGGCTGCCCACCTTGCTTGTAGTGCTGGATGGAGATTTCTAACCACATCACCAAACCCTGATGTCCTCCAGGCTGAGCTAGCCCACACAGGACATGTTTTCCACCATGTTTTCCACTTGTTTGCCCACAAGAAGTGAGGGCAGCTCCAGCTTGCAGTGTGAGCTGGGGGATAAAACCCCCCTGTAGTGCCCAACCCTGCCTTGTGGCTGGGGTAGGGGGTCCTCTGACCCTCCAAACCTCCCTGGTCCTGGGGGAATGAGGAGCACACTGGTTTGATTGTTCCTACAAGAATACTGAGCCACCTATGGCTTTTTGGGCGCATCTTTGTGTTCTTTTCCCATGGAAAGCTGATTTCTTTGTGCTGCACTCCAAAACAGATCAAGTACACTTGTAGGAGAGACTGCAGAGAGCTGGCTTTCCTCTCCTCTGAGGTGGAACACAAGTGAAATTCTTCATGATGTTTGTGTGAGCTACACCCTGCAGGACACCCTGTAAGCCTCGGGGCCTGGGCTATGGCAGGGTGAGGAGAGCACAGTCAGATTCAGGCCTGCACTCATTTGATCTCAGCTCAGCTTTAAACTGATTAGGACACACACAGTGCAATGTTAAATTACTCCACTTTATGCTTAAATAATAGCTATATACAGCTTTCTGCTGAATGAATTACATGTGTGTAAACACCCCTTCTGTAAATCCAAACAAGGGCTTGAAACACATCACCACACAAATCTGCCACTTCAGACTGCTGCTAGTGCTGGATTCCTCTCCTGTGCTGAGCAGCAAGCCAGCCCTCCAGCTCCTACAGGCTTGGCCTGCAGCAGCCAGCTGAGCATCACCAGCAGCAAAACAACACATAGAAGCAGGAAGAAGGAACCTTGTACAAGAAACACGGGGCACATATGTCCCCTGCCTGCCAGCTGATAAACCTGGCACACCAAACCCCAGCTCCTGGGAAGTCATCACTTCTCCCCATGTCCTGCTGGACAGCATTTGCTGGAGGATCCCATCACAGGTGTCATTTCCTCTGTCAGCACATGCAGAGCTGGAATCTGCAGCTTCTCTTTGGTGGTGGTGAGCTCCAGAGACAGGGAGGCTCCTCGGTGTCAAGCCATACATGTTTCTGTGGGCTGGAGATAACCCCCAGCAGCAGTGACTGTTTTGGGATCCTGCAGCGAGGAACAGCATTGCTCATTTTGGGCAGTCCCTGGAAAAGTCGCCATTTTTGGTACAAACACTACAGATCAGGAACATGGGAATGATTCACGAAGTCTAAGCTGAGCAGGGCCGCTCCACCTTCCCTTCCTCTACTGCACTGAAAGTAATAGAAAACAGATTTTTGGTTTTTTATTATCACGCTGGAAGAAAACCCCAAAAATGAAATAATCAGCTGTGGGCGCTGAACCTGACTCTTACACTGCATCCCCAATTTACCCAGGAACCAGCTCATTGCCTGAGAGCACCCAGCAGCCAACAGGGTTTTTCTGGCAGCTGCTGCCTTTGGCTCTCTGTATCCCTGCATACTAATATGAAGTAAAATGGGATGGTAATTTAATCCTATGCCACTAGAAGCAAAGCATCACACCAGCCTGCTCATCCTCTCCTCTAAGTTTAGCCCAACAGTGTATTAAAAAGCTGCTACTGGATTCTCGCCAGCCCCTACTTAGCTAAACTACCTGACTCTGCAGAAAAGCAGAGAATTCTCCATTCTGTGTTATTTCTGATCCTTGGGAGAACGACCCACATCTATCAGGGAATTTGACCCCCCATGGGGCCCACAGGAAGCTAGCGTAATTTGGAGAAACGTGTGGAGTGACAAAGGCTTTCCTGTGACATTGGGCATGCTTCCTGCTGCCTGGAGCTGAGCTGCTGGAATCTCAGCTTGGAGCTCCTTCCATCCCTCCACTGCAAGCCCATACACAGTAATGAATAAATCTGTCCCTGCTCACTTATAAATAGTTTATAAAAGGTTCATAAATAATTTCTAGATGTTTTAATGAATAGTTAATCAATTGTTGCCAGGCCCAACAGGTCAGCAGATTGCTTAAAGCCATCAATTACAATGGCTGCTGATGAGCTTATGAGCATCAGTAGGACACCACCAATGTCTGCGATGGGCTTGTAGCGGCTATAAAGGGTTAATAAGTAATTAATAAATGATGCCAGTGCTCTTTTAATTAAAAGCTGTAGAAGGCCATTGAAAAATGCATTCCTGGAAAAGCCACAGGCAACACAGCAAGCAAACATCTGGACCTGGTTTCATAACCCTGCCTCTGAGGAGCAAAGCTGGCAGAGAGGTGCCAGCCTGGCCCAGCAGGCAACTCGACTGCCTGAAGAGCAGCAAATCTCCTTCATTCAAGCTGATTCCAGAGAAGCATGGCCTGTTCCTAGTGCCCTCTTTGAGCCTGGAGCCTGCAGCAGGGAGCTCAGCCTCCTCATCCCCTGCTGCTACAGGAGCATCCTCCATGCTCTGGCTGCCGTGGGTAAAGTACCAGAAAGGCAGGGGACATGGAAAACAAGACAATTCCTGTTTTATAGGGCGCTGGCCTTGCTCTTCTCTCCTGGGGGGTTTGGGGTGAGCACCCTGCTTTACCCAGGGCGTGAGTGACATATGAAATGCCACACCGAGGAGTTGTGCACTGGCAATAGCACATTTGGTGTTTGGCCTCCTTAGCAGAGGCTCTTTATTATCATTAAGCACTGACTATTTCTGGATGATAAAAGCAATTAAGTGTAAAAAAAGGTAATGATCCGTCCCATATTGCATCCAAAAGATATGAAAATCCCTCATAAAATGATCACCCTAGTACAGAATGGGACCTAAATATCTTTATAATATAAGACAGAGAACTTTGCTTACAGTCAGAACATTTATAAGGCATTCAATTAGCCACCGGAGGGTTTCTTAGTATTACCCAATTCTCCAAGAGCACAGAGGCAATTACAGGAGATTCTAACTTTTAAAATTAAAGACAAAAGGCAGGAGAATTTGGATAAAACCTGTTCCCAGATTCACCCTGGAACATACATGCAGAGGAAATTTCATGCAGATCAGGCTTAATTTACTGCACAATTTGGCTCAGAGCAAAGCGAGACTCTTCCCACTCCTTTGCTGGAAGATCCTTCTGCATGGGAAGGGGACCAGTACATGATGTACTGAGCTGTGATCTGGTACTGGGGATGCCAGGGCAGGGTGCCATCCCTCATCCCACCCCCTTTGCAATGACCCCAAGCCCTTGGGCAGGGATCCCAACTGCAGCTGCTCTGGGCATCCATCATGGGGAACCCTGTATCCCCTTTTCCTGGCCTCTGAGTGCTGGAAGTTGGTGTCTGTGCCTTCAGCTTGTGCTGGCCCAGGGCTGCTCAGCACCTGCACACTCCTCCATGCATCACTGTGCCATGCTGCCATGCCCAGGGACCAATCTAGGCTGGAAATAAGGTGTGCATCTGTAACGGGCAGTTAATGGTGAGGGTAATCAATCACAGCAGCAGATTAGCGAAGGACGTGATGGATTTCCTGATTCCGACGCCTTTAAATCATGATCAGTTTCTCCTTCCAGAACTGCTCAGGCTGAGCCAGAAGGGATGGGCTCAGTGATGCATCACCCAGTCAAACCTCCCCACAAACTGGTGCTGTGGTGGGAGCCCCATTCACATCTGCCCTGTCCACACCCACCTGCCATGGGGTACCAGAGCTCTCCTGCCCTGGGAGAGGGCAGCAGCAGGAGGAGAAACTCTCCCTGCATGGGGGGCTTTGACCACTTCCTCCTGATTTATATTTGGAGAACATTTCAATGGATCAAGGTGTCAGATCTGCAGTGCTGCCAGCAAACACTATTTTCTTTTAATAAGGAGAGAGCAGCAGGTCATTTCATCTGCTGTACCTGCTCTGCTCCTGCGGTGGGGAGGTAGGGCTGCACCATCCTAGCACCAGCACCTCTCTTCTCCTTTCAGGGCAGCTGTGGCAGCCCTTTCCCCATCACCAGGAAGGCAGCAGCATCCCAGCACAGCTCCTTCCCTGCAGCTTGTGAGGATCCACACCCCCCTACACATTCCTAAGGGTGTTTGCTTCTCCAGAGCTGCTGCACACCACCATGGCCTCACAAAAGCACCACTGGCTGCTCCCAAGTGTGTGCTCTCCACGACAGACATGTCATAAGTGGCTTTGCCATCAAGGCAATAGTCTCCAAAGGGATCCAAAGCCATGCCTTTCACTTTGCTTTTGGCTCCCGAGCCTGCCAGCCCGGCTTGGCTCACACGCACAGCCTTGTCTCCAGCCACCAGTGCCAGACACTCCTCGCTGGCTGCCAGTGCCAGCCAAAATCCTCCTATGGCCGCATACCAGCCTGGAGCCTTCCCACACAGCAGGGACCACAGGGCTCCTGGGGCAGCCATGGGGGCCACCAGCCCCACAGCGACATCCCAGAGGACCTGAGCAGGCAGAAGCACCATGGGGAGCAGCTGTGTGAGCCCCAGCAGGGCTGTGGTTATGGGGTGCCCTCGGGCTGGCACAGAGCACTGAGAATCACTGCGTGGTGGGGAGGGAAGGAGACAGGCTCCTCCTGACACCGCCCTGCTGCTGCACATCCAAACTCTTCCTGGGAAACCAGCCCTGGTGGAGCAGTCAGGGCTGTTCCTAGGACAAAGTGTGTGGGGGAAGAAAGCAGCACAGAAAGGTGAAGTGAAAGTTAATATACCTGCATCAACCAACTCTGACACCACACAGGGAGGATGCAGGAAAGCGTAATGCCAGAAAGGAATTCAGGGTTTTTTGCTGAAAAGCAAAGCTCACCACTACTTTTTCCAAAGCACTTGGAAAACCTGAGCGTATTATGACTCCCTCAGGGCATTCCCTCACAACCTCTGGCATTCTCTCCATGGGTATCAAACAAAGGGCATGCACGCTGATGAATCCCATGCTCAAGAGCATTTTGATGCTGCTGTTTTGCCAGTGCTGAGATCACTGCAGTGGGGCCAGCTGTGAGAGGCAGGGCTGCAGGCAGCATCCCCTGCCAGCAGCCCCAGGGCCTGACACCCATCAGCATTTCCTTCTACCTAGTTGATCCCAACCAGCATTAAAGCCATGCTTTAGCATTTCTGAGCTGCTGCTGCTCAAAGAAATCACTCTGTGCATAATAGGGCAGAACTGGGTGCCCATGCTGCCTTCCCCATGCCCAGGTGAGGGAGAGAAGGGCTGCGACTGTGCAGAGAGATTCCTCGCTGAGACGGCAAGTTCTGTCTCTTGGGGCACCTACACTCAGCAAAAAAATAGGGGGAAAGAGTGTGTTTACAAATCTATATATTCATACCTATATGTATGTCATTATGCTAAGTCATGGTGAGACAAAGTGGATTGGTTACAGTCTTGACATGCTAAAATTAGGTTTTATGTAAAATAAGTATTTGCTTCATGTAGGGCATGTTGGTATTAAGATTTATTTTCATCCTGACTTGTATTACTGCTTGGTATGATTGGGCAAAGCCCAGGGCACATGCATATCGTTTCCATTCTTAACATCTACATGGATTCATGACCTAGCAAGCTGAATTGCCTTGCAATATTTTTTTCCACTGCAGAGAGCTTAATAACTGTATCAGTCTTAAGAGCAAATGAGACCCCATGTATTTGCTGTGCAGGAAGAGCTCTTGAATGGAGTCGTAGGAGGCAGGGAAAGCATCACACCAACTCCCTAACACCCATTACCCACGTGGACTCATTTCCACAAGCAGGTGTTTGTGGGACTAACAGTGGATGCCAGGGCAGTAAATATTAGTGGATGCATAAACTCCAGGATAGCCCCAGAAAAAAGAAATTCCAGTGAGTTTGTTTACTTCAACTGTTTAACCAAATGGCTTTGTCAAAGGCAGTTTACTGTTGTGAAGAAAGCATAAATTGAATGCTTACAGACATGGGCATGAGGGCAGCCATGTTCCCACAGCCATAGAAATAGTTACCATCAACAGGTGGAAACAGGGAGTTAAATAATGACCTTCTTGGCCCCTGGGGCTTTCCTGAGGAACCTTCCCTCACTGAGGGAGAGCAGTTAGAAGCCAGGGTGGCGGGGATGCAGCATTTATCTCATGGAAACAAAAGGTCCATCGCTAACAGCAGCCAGGGAACTGAGGCCACCTGTGAGGAGCAAGGAGAAGAGACGAGAACAGTGCAGGAAGAAGCACCTACTTATCTGCACAGGATGGGAAAGCAGGCACAGTTTGGTTTCTGTTATGGGAATATGTCCTAATTCATGCCTATAAAAGTTATAAGCATTAGATATAAAAGATACCTGTATGAATACAGAAATACTTTGTAAACTCATGTGTCCTATGAAACACATATGCAAGACATAATAGGGATATCCAAATAAATACACGTTTGGGTAGTACAAGAATACTTCTATAGACACACAGAGGTATCTCCTTAGAGGGAGACATATGTTTAAGTAGAAGGTATACTTTTTTTTTGTAAAGTATATTTTGTGCCACGCTGTTTTCCTGTATAAGACTAAAACATGTCGAGGCCATACACCCCTGCAAAGGCTGGTTCCCGTAAGGCAGAGGAATGTGTGGTCTCTCGGTTTTGATTAGATTTCCAGGAAAGGATTTACAAGTCTAAAGCCGCAGCTGGGAGGATGTCATCCATCCTGGAAGACTCGCCCGGTAGTTATCACCACGATAAGCTATCAAGATGGAGATATGCAGCTTATCGGAAACATCACCACTTTCCTGGACACTGACAAAATCTTCATCCATAATTCATTCAAACCTCGGAAGGACATTGTTTTCAGCTGGGACAACCAAAAGACTCACTTGAATAACTTTAGACTTTTTGGACTTTGAATACTGAGTTGCCCCCAGCTAATTAAACTGTATAAAAACCCACTGCTCCGAGACAGCAGTGTGACCAGTGCTATCCTGACTCTCTGCTGGTGGCCTGTCACCCAGCTGACGACTCCCAGGGTCGGAGCTGTTTCTCTTTATTGTGGCTTATTGTCCAGAATCTATGCCAAAATTTTCATTCAATAAATTAATTTTATTTTAATTTGGAAATTGGCTCCTCTCATTTATAACAGTTTCTGCTGCAGAGGGGCAGGGACGACGGGAAAGGCACAGCGTGCACCGGGACGCTGCTGAGAAACAGCCCCTTCCAGAGACCTCTGCTCATCCTGCAGAGAAAAAATGCCTGCCTGTAGATGGGAGAGTCACAGTTTAGCAGAAGGAAGATGTAGGTTTATGGAAAGCTTTTCTCAGATGGGCAGAGAGATTCACAACAGACTGGCTAAAGGCCTGGGTTCCTCGGGTCAGGGCTGAGCTGTGACACTCTGACGCAAGTGAGAAGATGAAGATGTACTCACTGAGAGAGCCCGGCCAGGTGTTTGGAGGAACTGGGATCACTGCTCAGCTGAGAGACCAGGTAGTTTTGTAATCAAAGGACACACTGAGGTTTTGTTATGCATCTCCCTGAGAGTAATTTTGGAGCACTGCTGCTGGAGACAGCAATGCTGCAGGGATGGTGAAGAGTTTGCAAGAGGCTGCTTTCCAGGTGGAGGCTGAGGTGCAGGTCCTCAAACCAGATCTGCTTGGAGGTGGTTAAAGAAGGCATTTTATGAGCCAGTTACAGAACTGACATGAGGACATGCTGCTCTTGTTTGCTTTTTAAGAAGAAAGAATGTTATCCAAAAAACCAGCTGTTGAAAGTAAGCTTCTATTGGACGCTTGTAGAGCAATCACCACTTGCTTCAGTATAATTAAACAGACAGGTATGAAAAACAGGCTGGTACGTGAGGGCTTCATCCTGAAGAGGAGAAAAGCGATGAAAGGATCTCCAGCCTCTTCCATGTGAGCAATTTTCTCCCCTTTGCCTTATTGACCACTTTTCCAAGGAGACGCCAGGATGCAGCACCAAGGGCACCAGAGCTGTGGGCTCTACCATAGCCCACAGAGCTGGTATTGCCTGCCTTGGCCCCTTCCCCTCTGTCCTAGACTGAAGATAAGTGTATTCTATTTGCCATCTGTTAGAGGTGTGACAGTTAGCTTCTGTTAATTGGGCAGTTTTCTTATCTCCTCCACAAACCAATCCTCCCTCCAGGAAATCTCTTCTGTTAATGGGCCATTGAGTGTCACCACATGGCTGATAAAATTACATCATCCCATTGGGAGATGCTCCGCCCAGGAGGAGGAGCCAAGCATTCCTTCCGGGATATAATCAGAGATTTAGGGACACCAGGGCAGCCTTCTCCACTGGATTCTCAGAGGAGCAGCCCTTTCCCACTGGATTGCCAGAGGAAAACTCCATCCTTCTCCAGGATCACTGCTTCAACAGAGCCACACCTGTCACTCCAGAGGACTGCAGCCACCACTTCAATTGGACTGCTACCAACAGGGTGTCAGGTCGTATTCTGACTCTGTCAGTGTTGTTTTGTATTACTGTATCGTTTATTTTATTCTTTTTTTTTCTTCCCTAATAAAGAACTGTTATTCCTGCTCCCATATCTTTGCCTGAGAGCCCCTTAATTTCAAAATTACAACAATTCAGAGGGAGGGGGTTTACATTTTCCATTTCAGGGGACGTTCCTGCCTTCCTTAACAGACACCTGTCTTTTCAAACCGAGACACCCTCCTTCTCCTGTCCTGGGATTGGAGGCTCCCTGCAGGACACTGCACCCTTGCTCCCAGCTCCACTGGAACACATAAGCACTGCTTCATTCCATACACATGGCTTTTTAAAAACATTTGTGGCATTCCCTCACAAGTGTCAGCATCGACCTTCACAGCTGCCATGGTGATGAGCACCACAGAGAAGCCTATAAATAACATCAATGTGCCACACACTGACCCTTTTATGAGCCCCACTCTTTTTGATTTACTTATATGCAAGATATTTTACAGGACAACCCAATTAAGTGTGACAGACGGCTGACGATGAATTCCCAGTGATGACTCGCAAACACTTTGTTTTAAACCAAATAAAAGGATGCAGAAGACCAGTGGAAGCTACTGGTGTGACTTTGTATTACCTACAACCTCTACAGCAACAGCCACTGGAGAATACCCCTGTGGAGCAGATGAGCAGAGCTCACCAGGCTGGAAGTTTGGGAGGGTTCTTTAACTCAGGGCAAGGGTCCCACTGAGTTTCTAGAATGCCAGAAGAACCCTGCAGCCTTGTTGCTCACATTTTTGTCTACAACTCAACCTGAGCAGGCCACTGTGTTGTCAATGGAATGCAAAAGTGTGCTCAGCCACCCTGTGCTGGACAGCAGCCATGAATTTTGTGAGGCCACCATGGAACCAATAGCCCTCACTGGAGGTCCTTTGGTGGCATCAGCACCTGCTGTGCATCGAAACTCAGTCATTTTTCCTGCAGCCAGGCTGCTCATTCAGGTTTCCACCATTTCTTCAACATGAGCACTCCTCCCCCAGCAACCACCAGAAGTAATGCTTCACTTGGCAGTTTCATCTGACACTCTGCCATGTCAGTAGTAATTTCTGTATTCCAGATAAGCAACACAGATATAAACCAGAAGACTCAGGGCTTGCGTGGCACGTCTCCCTCAGCCCCTGACAAGTCACAGCTATCCTGGGGAAGCCTCTTTCACCCTCTAGACCTGCTTCCATTTTCTCACCCAAACAGCCATGATACACAGCCCTCATCCCAGAGCTACTCGAGCCCAATGATTTTCCGAGCTTGATGGCACCTTTCTTATGCTCTCCCTGTAACCACTGTACCTCTGGGTTGGGGGAGAGCATTCCCAGCAGATATAGGTGGAAATAAAAAGTTATTCACTGTAGAAATTACTGAAGTTGCTTCCTCTGTGGCTCTCTGGGAAAGGCAGTGCCTGGATGCTGCCTGAGCTCGCTGTGAGGCAGGGGCAAGAAAGCCCCCATGGCACATGGGGAGAAATACAGGTTCCTCACTTACAAGTAAACACAACAGCATTTTTTCAGCTCTTTTTGGCTGGAGCCCAGCAGTGGATTCAGGCCCAAATACCCATTTTTAGATTTTTGATATTGAATGATTTAACAATATTGAGGAAGGCAGGGGCCTCATGAAATCCCATTTAGACACTTGAAAACCCAATTTCCCCACAATTTTTCAAACAGAGAAAGTTTTGATCAGCTGTGGTTTGATGTTGAGTTGACACCTGATCCCAGGTGGCTGGAAGGTTAATGAAGAGCAATGAGTCCCAACAGTCACCTAAACTACCCAAGCCCTGTGATAACTTGGCTTCAGGTTTATAAATTCCCCCCAAATCCACATTAAGGCTGTCAGTTCTCCCCTCCCATTCAGCATTTTCTCCTTTTATATCTGCAGCATTTTTCTCCACTCTTTATTCCCTTCTCCCTGCATGGTTTTATTTTGCCTTTGCCAAGGAAATGGAGCGTAATGCAACTTTGCAAAGTTCTTTTGCAACTATAAATTTCCTATACTCCCCCTGCTAGACTTGAGTGTGAAGAAGGAGTTCAAAGCAATGCTAGTGTCATGAAACTCCCATGAATTTGACACAAGATTTGTGTAGGACTGCAAGGATTCATTGCCAAAGCCTGCTTATCAAGAGGACAGAATTATGATGTTATGAGCCTCACCATGACCTTCACCTTGAGTGAGGGAGGAACAAGCATTGCCCGAGGTCTGAGGGCACACAGTGGTACCTGTGAAAAACTGTGCTGGTTATTAGTTTGGAGGAGCTGTGTAGCTGCAGAAAATGTGGGAAGATCAGAAAAACCAAGAAGTCAAAGGAGGAACCAAAGACAATACAAGATTGATTTCTGCCAGGGAAATAAGAACTGAATAAACCAGTGACTATATTGCTGTACCTTGCAGAGGGATGGGGAGGAGTGGAAGGAAGAGTCTCTCATTACCAGGGAGCCCAGGGTGGTTTGCTGCTGTGCTGCACACTGAAAACCAGCAGTCATGCTCCCCGAAATTTAAGATACATAAGGGGAACTCACACAAGAGTAAACAAGAAGCTGGGTATTTTGCAAAGCGATTAAACGAAATCTTTAAAACAGGAACCCGTAGCTCCACAGGTAAATTAATTATGTGGAAGCTGCCTAGGAAAAGGATGGGTAGAAGCAGCATAAACTTCAGTAGCATCCCTGGTGAGCAGTACCAGGAGACTGAGGGCAAGGGGAGGTGCAGCTCATCAGAGCCATGATGCAGCAGGTTCTCCTGGAAAAAACAGGGAAGCTGTTGCCAGCCAGGACCTTGCTCACAGATGCAAACTTCAGCAGGAGCTTAAAATCTTAGAAGAGAATCACAAGGTTACAATCTTCAGCAGTGAGCACTTGCTCAGACACAGAACTTGACCAGCCTTAGCACAAGGTGCTGCTGGCACACCTACAGAATTTCCTTTTCTTTCTAAATGCAGGCATGCAAGTCCTCAAGGGTCAACCGAGGCAGTCCTACCTCTAATAACTCAAGAACTCAGGACCTTTAACAATAAAGCTCATTTCAGACTTCAATTTAACCTCGCCATGTAAATGATGGGCAAAGGCAAGGCGTGGCTATAAAAAAGCAAACCCACGCTGGCTCTGCTGCTGTTGCAGAAATGAGCCCACAGGAAACAGAAAAGTCATCCCAGGGCAGCAGCAGTAGCAGCTGGAGCTCTTTGCTAATTGCTGAGGACAACGAGGGACCTGCCATTTGCTTGCTGCCTTGCTGTGTCTGTGTGTGGGAAGGGTGAGGGCACACTCGCACTCTGCCTGGTTTGCAAACAGCACAGGGGAAAAGTTCAGCTGGAACACTTGAGCTGGAAAAAAGCAGCTACATATGAGGATTAGTAACACAGCTTTCTTCTTAACTGCAGCTACTACAGACTCCAGAGATGTGCTTGCCTAAGCAGGTAATGCTCTGAGCCATTTAATGGTGCTGGCCCAAAAGCAGCTACCTGGGACCTGTAACACCTGGGGAGTGAGCAAGGCGACAGTGCCTCTAGCACACTCAGCCCCTGCTCCCAGCTATTCCAGCAGGGTGTAAACACCAGGAATGTTGCATGGCCTGAAAAAACACACATCCCCATCTACATGAGCAACAGCCAGTGCAGCGGTGGGACATGGAGAGGCTTCTTTCTTTTGGGAGTCCAGAGTGTTTCGCTGACTGTTCTAGCCCTGAGACTGTGAGAAGTCTGTTTGTTCGTCTGTTTGTTTGCTCCAGCTTCACAACCTGAGGAACCCACTTGAGGAAACCAGGGAAGCTGAGGATTTGTTGCCTCCATTGGTGCAAGGACCTGGATCCACTTCCAGATGCTTCCTCTGGGAGAAGGAAAACGTGTGATGGGCTCATGCAAACCAACAAAGATTTCTCTATGTATCCCAAGCACCAAATCCACATTCAAAGCAGGCTCTCTGTGGATGCCGTGAACAGCTGGACTCTCACATGGGTTTGTCTGCAGAGCTGTCACAGTCTGAACCTCTGCTTTGCAGCCAGATTTTTGTATTCTGTGCTGATTTCCCAAGGGTCTTCATTCGGGTTTATCATCCCCATAGGGATCAATAGGACTGCAGCTGCTGTCCTAGCTTCTGCAGCCAGCTCTGCTGAGTAGCAGTGTGGTCTGCTGGATAAAGCAGGGGCTGGGAGCCAGGAGCACTGAAAGCCAGCCCAGCTCTGCCAGGAGCCTCCGCTGAGGGCTCAGTCAGGCTGATCAGTGTCTTCAGAGATATGCAAGGCATGTCCCAGCTGGGCACTGACACCAGTGACCTCATGTCCCGATCATCACGGAGAGCACTGAGGAGCCCTGCGGGTGGAGCAGGCAGAGGAGAGCAGGCAGGGTCCGCTCCTTCCACAGCCCAGCCCTTCCCTTGGCTCTGACTTGTGAAGCTCAGTGCTGAAAGTCTACAGCATCCATGGCCAGGACCAAGTGAGAGAAATGGAATTAAAATAGCCAGGGTAAGCCTACATTGTGGCAATGGGCAGGTGGCTGAGATATCTCCGCTGCCCCAGCTCCACATTGTGGGACACGCCTGGGAAGGAGTCCTTCTGCAGAGAAGCCTGGTGGCTGCAGAGCCAAGCACTACTCGCTAGCAGAGCCTTTCCAATCTCCCTGAGTGCTTCTGGGCTTTGCCAACCTCTTCTTGGAGTTACAGTTCCATGGAATTACAATTCTATGGAATTACAGGTCCAACATCAGGCTGGAACAGCCATACCAGAGACCACTAGCCACCTAAGGTGACGCAGACCCATAATTCTAGGTTAAAATCTTGATGAGCATCAGCTGCATTCCTTTTTGTACTAATCCTATGATCCACAAGTGATGCACACTTCATGTTTCGCCACCACCTTCTAAATATCTATATTAATGCCTCCCTGTCCTCCTTTACTCTTTGCTCCATGGTCATTGCACTTGGATGTGCAGTACAGGCACTGCTCAGCACAGGCATTCAAGCAGCAGCAAAGCTTTGTTAATACAACTATATAATGATGCCATCCTAGCCCCTTCAGTCTGGAGGATCTGGACCCACAGAAAAGCACCCTTGTCCCCCAGTCACTGCACAGAGCCACAACATCATCTGGGGTGCCACTGGAGCCAGGCCCACTGGCACATTTCCTTGATCCCACTCTCCTTCAGCTGTAATAACACTCCAGTGAAAAATTATGGATGCACTTTGCCAGGTGCCTGTGTTTGCAGTGATGGATTCTGCATCTGGTTATTAACCTCTTGCAAAAGCTCAGTGTTATCTTGCATGGAAGTAATATTAAGTTAAGCAGCTGTTGATAATTTATCTCCCATTATCCACAACTTCATTCAAGGCCAATATTTACTCACATCCCAGAAGCACTGCTGCATTCCCAATGGTACTGTTTGTGGAGTCAAATCAGAGCAATTTTAATAGGTCTTAGGTACTCAGAGGACCATGTTACCCAAGTGCCTCCTAATCCTGAATGTGCAACACAAGAAAACTCTGCAGGGGTACAAGGCTGGACACGGTGCACCATCTGCAGAGGAAAGCTAACCTGGAGGAGGAAACCTAACTGGAGGAGGAAACCCAGCTTGGGGAGCATCTCCTGCAGCCACAAAGGTGCTGACCCAATTCCCCACTGCCTGCATCCTGCACCAATCACTTGCCATGCTGCTGTTTCTCATCCTTCCTCCCTCAGAAGGCAGGTCAGCCATTGGCCAGCAGGTCCCAAAAGGTCCCAGCCACCAGTGTGACCCTTTTGCTTCCCTTTTTCATTCTCTAATTTCACCAAGGATCAGAAGAGCCATCCCTTGCCACTTCGCTCTGTCACTCGACTAGTGTAGGTAGATTACCCTTGGCTGAAAAATGATTCTCTGGGCTTTGGCTGCGGAGACTGTCAGGAGCGTGTCAGTGGTTTGCTTCACAGTATTTTTCCAGGGAGTCCATTCTCTTCTTTATTACTTTTGCTGATGCTGTAACAGTGTGGCAAAGCCTTAGGCAGACTTAGACCCCGCTGCGCTGGACGTGGCAGAAGCAATGATCAGAGCACAGAATTTGCATCTAAAAAAATTAGATCTCTGCAGTGTAACTTCTCCCACCACTATCAAAAGGACTGGGATGGAGACTGGGCATTCTGGGCTGAGTTCCCAGGTGTTTCCCACCCACACAGGCACTGCCACACACTCAGCAGAGTTCCTGCTGTCCCTGCCTCAAGTTTTCATGTGTGAAGGCAGTTTCCCAGTAAGCTGCGCAGCCCGGGCTCCATTTATGACCTCTCCTCTCCTCCACACCACCACTGGTCCACACTGCCATGAGAAATCAGATCATGGCAACCACTGGACTGTTTTACGATGCCACTGGAGCTGGTGGAGTCAGCAGAGCTGAACCCCTGATCTGTGAGTGAGTGGCAGCCCTTGGAATGGCCAAGGACTGGCAAGAGACCGTAGTTAATGCTGAGTCTAAGCTGCAAGTGGTAGGTACATCTCAATTGTGTCCCCTGACTCAGTAACCAGCTGTGGTGAGTTTATAGCCTTTGATATTGTTACATTCATCACAAGGAATCTCCCAGTTCCTTGGAAATACAGCATCAAGCTCTCCAGGGCTGGTTTCAGCAGTTTTATTCCCAGCTAATAGCCCTCTCCCTCATTTATAGCTATGTCTAGACACATAGTGAGGAAGGTGCTATAAATGCTGTCTACCTCCTAATTCCTGCACTTCACATCCCAACTGTGAACAGAGTACATGGCTGCAAAGTCTGTGCTCACACACATTCCCCTGCCACCAGCCCTGCGTGACAGCAGCTCGCTGTTCTGGCAAGGGGACCGAGCTGGCCCAGTCCAGGGGCAGGGGCAGGAGGCTGTTTGCTCAGGTCCTACAGTCTGCCTCGAGAAAATGGCCAAGTGAGAAGAAAAGAAGGAATAGAGGCTGCAAATCCCCTTGGGAAGATGCAGCAGGAGCAGCTCTGTTCCTCGTGGCATTTCTCAGCACTGCCCTTCCAAGCACCAGGCAGAACACTGTACAGAGGAAGAAATCAAACTCATACGTAAACAAGAGGAGGGAGAGGATGTGTTTATTCCTTTTTTGGGGATGCTGATTCAATATTAATCAAAACCAAGAAAATTAACATAATGGGATGAAATACTACAATGTTCAAGGCCTCTATGTATATCAAAAAATCATTCACTAAATTTAAATACTGTGTTTAATGCACCCATAATTCTGGTGGCATCGCTCCAGTTACACCTTGTGCAGAGGGAGTCTGACTACCTGTTTTACATCTCCCCAGGGCACTGGAAATAACTGAGGCCTCTGAGCAGGCTAGGAGTGGTCAGGGTGATACACGCTGAAGCCTGGAAATGACCTCATGTCACTGGGGTCAGAGCACGTCATGGGGAAGGAGAATTAAATCACAAATCACACCCCTGTGGAAGATGATACTGGTACTGACCAGGACCAAGCACACATGGGAAGGGGCTTGGGATAGGGCTGATTAGCAACATCCTACCTCGGCCAAAACACAGAATCATAGAATCATTTAGATTGGAAAAAGCTGCTAAGGTTGTAGAATCCAACCACTAACCTAGCACTGCCAAATTCACCACTAAATGACATCCCTAAGTGGCACATCTACACATATTTTAAATCCCTCCAGGGATGGTGGCTCAACCACTTCCCTGGGCAGCATGTTCCAGTGCTTGACAATCCTTTCCATGAAGAAATTTTCCCTAATATCCATTCCAAACCTCTCCTGGTGGACCTTGAGGCCACTTCCTCTTGCCTGGAAGAACTGGCCAACTCCCACCTTTTTACAGCCTCTTTTCAGGTGATTGTAGAGAGCTGTAAGGCCCCTGAGCCGCCCCTTCTCCAGCCTGAGGCCCCCAGCTCCCTCAGCCACTCACCCTTCACCACCTTTGTTGCCCTTCTCTGGAATTGCTCCAGCACCTCAATGTCCCCCTTCGAGTGAGTGGCCCAAAAATGAACTCAGACAAAGCAGTTTCAGAGAGGCAATCAGGGACTGATGGTGAGTGAGCCTGTGACCCACCTGGGGTGACTCTGCTGCCAGCAAAGGTGGTGATGCCAGTTATTGTCGACTGTTTTTCAGCTCTTATGTGTATTAATGCACTGCACAGCACTTGGAGCCTTCAAGATAAAAGGTACTTTCACCAGCACTTCAGTGGCTTGTTTCCTATTATAGGTCTGGTTTTGACACTCCCCCACCCTCTTATCTAACTTTCTCTACAAAGCTCTTCTCACTTTTTCATCTCTCTTCTGTGGGCCCTAGCCAGGGAAAAACAAAACAACAAAAACAATACCAACATATTCGTTTCCTTTTCAGAGATCTTGAGCTTAGTCAGACACAGTGATCTAGAGACAGGAGACTTTCACAAAGGTGATTCTACAACAAAGAAATATGCATACTTTGCTGTAAAGTCCTCTCTTCAAAATTGCTTGGTAGTTAAGGAAAAAAGGCCTTTGTTTTTTCTCTTTTTTGTTTTTAGCGAGCCTAGTGAATGTTTTAATTAACTGGATAGAAATTTTCACAGTGACTTGATGTGAAAATGCGAGCCTTTAAGAGTCGCCTTTGATCCTTGAGTTATGTCTTAAACACTTGATGACTCCTGCAGAGCTGTTAATCCTTTTAGCATAGCTAATAGCTGTTGCTGGAGTGCTCCTGAAATCCTGTTTTGCTTCTGTCTTCCGGGCTGGAGGCTCCTCCAGAATGGCAGTGGTCCACCCTGGCGCTGTTTGCAGCTGCCAGACCCAGGCGCCCCCCACACCACTGAGGACACCTGAAGACCCCAGGGCTAGTGGATCCCTGATGGGAGCCAGCGGAGTCTTCCCACATACTTCCAGGGTGATGCTGGACAGCTCCAGGATCCCCCTGCAGGAATGACACATCCCGGTGGCATTTCAGAGTTGTGCCAGGGAGAGGTCAGAGGAATTTATGAGCCCCCCTCCTCCTCCCTGTCACCCTTCTGGATGGGTCATCTGCAAGAAATGGTGCAGCAGGAGCTCAGGAATGATCCTCCGACCCTGCATTCAGCAGTGGAGCACACACCGCAGCCTGTGTGTGCCATCCTCTGCTGTGTTCAGTGCTGCTACCTTAAAATCAGACTTTTCATTATCAAATATTTTGAGTTCAGCTCTCTCCAGATTTAGCAAGCCACCCCACACCTTGTAAACAGGCTTTCCTCTGCTCTCTAGCTCTGGATTTGCTTGAAGGATAGGTAGCAAACTGACTTTGGGGAAATGCAAATGCCTTCCACAAAGGATGCTGCAGGGAGAGATGAAAGCCAACTCCATTTGCATTAGTTCTGAACTGGATGTTTTCCCTCTCCCGTTTAGACTGTAGTTCGCACACAGGCACACATTTTTACCACTGAGCTATTTGTTGTCAGCTGCTCCTCCCAGGAGTTTTGAAGAAATCCCCATTTACACACAAAGCTACTCATCAGGGCACCAGCAGCAAGCTGCACAGGCAAAAGGAGCATTCTGGGAGCTGGGATTCAGCAGAGCCCTGCCGTGGCCTTTTGGGCAAGTGCCACCTTGCTCTGTGCCCCTGTGCACACCCCAAGCCTGCAACAGCACCAGCAGGACCCTCCTGCCATCGCCCCCAGGCAGCATTACTGTCAGAGTAACTACAAGAAAACCAAGTTGATGAGCTCCAACCCGGAGCACAGGCTGTGCTTTTAGGTGTCCCACAGCAAAATAGCAACCTCCAAGTTTGTTAAACCAGAGAAGCAGAAACAGGAAAGCACTCTCTCTCTGAATCCATGAGCTAAATAACAGAAGGAGCAGGGCTGTCTCGCAGGTTGGCGTGTGTACACGGCACTCCCGGGGATGGATATTCACCCCACTGCTGCTGCTGCCTCTCCATGCAAGGGCCCAGATCTTCCTCTGGGTTTCCTCTGAAGAGCTCCCTGGAGTGCAGCAGGGCACAGCAAGGCACCCCGAGCCCGACGAGGACACGGGGAAGCAGCACTGGGGACTCAGCACCAAACTCGAGCTCCAGCTGAGCTGCTATGCCAAGTCACGCTCACTTCCCTCAGTGCACTGCTCTGAGACTCTCCTCCACCATTTGCATGGCTTTTTGTATGCATTCCCCTTATTATTTTTTAAAGGGAGCAGGCAGATGCCTCTTAGCAGCAACCAGAGGAGTTTAAGAACAATTATGCTCAGGCAGCCTTTGAAGCCACTGAGGTAAAGGGGATGGGGCTGGAGATCCTAGTACTGCTAGCATCCTAACCAGAGGCGTTTCTTGCTTAAACAGGCAGCCAAACGTCTGTTTTCATTCTGACAGCAAGAGCCTTGCATCGGGAAACAGATAAAAAGCCAGGGAAACCGATAAAAACTCAGTTTATATTCAGCCCCCTCTACTGCTAGTTGCAGCAAAACCCGTAGAGAGCCCTAAAATTGCAGAATCTGTGCTTATTTCACCTTATGTCAGTGATGCTCAGGTGAAGGGGGTTTCTGGAGGAGGATTTTTGCGCGCAGCGATCAGACCTCCTCACTCACATCCGTTCTTGCAGATAAACCCAGGGCACCCTGTGGCACACAACAAGCAGCTGGGGGAAGCCCCGGTGATCCATGCCCACAGGGCAGACATCCCGCAGCCGGGATGCAGCCCCACTCAGCATCAGCGCCGGCAGATCCAGGAGCCGTGCAGGACCCGCGGGGCACAGTAAGCATGGGAGGTGTGGATGGGATCCTGCTGGGACTCGGCACCGCTGGGGGCCCACGTGAAGGTGGCTCACAGCTAGAGCCACCCAGATTCCCGGTACAAACCACCACGGGGCGCCTAAATCCTCGTGCCAGCTGCCCGGCTGCCCAAGGAGAAGTGTGACAACGGCATGTCCAGAGGGAGGACACCAGATCTGGCACCTCCCCAGAGCAGGAGCAGAGGAGCAGGCTCCCCAGGCGATGCGCTGGGCTGAGCACACCTTCCCTTCCGCAGAGCAGAGCCACAGATCGATACCCCACGCCCATGGGAAGTCACAGCTCAGCCGCACAGCCCGTCTGCACGGTCGATGGCGACAGTCTGCCACCGTGCAGGGAGAAGAGGGAAAAGGCTGCAAACAGATCTTCCACGCACAGGGAAGAACCCTGGTAAAATCCGCACCCGATGGCACCGGCAAGGCAGGACCCCGAGCAGTACCCACGGCCCTTGGGGTACATCAGGTCTGCCGGTGGGCAGCGCCTCCGCTACCGGGGTAGGAGAGGGAAAGTCCCACTCGGAACATGTTCAACACTCTCACGGAAATCTGACACCCTCCTCATGTCCCCCGCTGTGCTGCCTCTCCCGTGGGCTATGTTCCCTCTCACACACTCTCTTTCTGAGATCGATAGCGAAGGGAACGCGTTCCCAAGGCGGAAACGGGAGCATCCCGAGCCTCCCGACACTCAGCCGTGCCACAGGACTGGAAGGAGTGCGCGTTCCCTGTGGAGAACCGAGCTCCAAAACGGTGCTCAGCCTCCAGCCAAGGCCTAGCGGGGAGCATCCCCAGGAGCGGGACGGACGCCGCGGAGCGAGACACCCACGCCTTAAGCAGCAGCAGGCTCCGGGCACGTCCTTCGGGGCTCCCCCGTCCCACGGGTTCCTCCCGGGGATCCCACCCCGAGGCCAGGTTCCCCGAAGCCAAGTTTGGTTCAAGAGCAACAGAACCTGCTCTCGCAGCGGCCCGAGCAGCCGACTCCGCTCTCCCTCCAGCCCTGGCCGCATCCCCCGGCCCCTCGCCACTGCGGCCGGTCCCGAGCGGAACCCCGGGCCACGCCGCTGTCCCGCCAGGGGGCTGGGGGCTGCAGGCGCAGCGGGGAGCGAAGGGGAGGACGAGTGGCGGGCGGGGGCGCGCAGCCGGGGCAGCCCCATCCCTGCAGCATCCGCCGGGCGAGCGGCGAGGCAGCGAAAGCGAGGACCCGGTGCCCGCTGGGACCGCAACGAGGGAAACTTGTGCCGCGTCCGGAGCCCGGCGAGACCATACCGCGGCGGATGAGGGGGGATGCGCGGCGGAGACGGCGAGGCCCCCGGGTGCCGCCGGCCGTGCCTTACCTGCCGGGCCGCTCCGGAGGCTGCGGTCCCCCCTCCGCCCCGCGCCGCCGGCGCTGCGGGCACCGGCCGCCGCCGGGAGGGGCCGGCGGTTCCCCCGAGTCCGCAGCACCCGGACGCAGCCCTGTCCCCGCGGGACTCCCGACACTCCCGCGGGAGCCCGGGGTTCCTCCACCGCCATCCTGCAGCCGAGGCCCCCCATCCTCGCTCTCGGCATCCGGGAGCAACCCGTCCTCCGGGGTCCCGTCCCTTTGTCGCTGGGTCAGGGACTTGTCCAAGACCTCGGCACAGCCGAACCCATCCCTGGGACCGAAGAGCGGCATCAGAATCCAGACTCTTTGCCTTCTTCCTCCCGCCTGCATCCCTGCGGGCTGTGGTCAGTCCTTGAGCCCCGGAGTCCTCAGCGCCGACCTCTGGAGCCGATGCCGCTGCCAGAGCCCAAGATTCCCTGTCCGTACCGCGGGGAGCCCTCTGGTCAGCCCCAGAGCCCAGGACACTGGAGCTCTCCTGACTGTGACCCGGGTGTAGCCCAGCAGCTCTAAGAGGGAATGGGAAAGGGGCTGCCCAGTTTTCTCCCGCACCACACAGCCTGCCCCACGTCCCCCACAGCAGAGGTCGCACGCCATCCCGCGGGTAGCCCAAGTCAGGCTCATGCCCTGCCTCAGTGCCCATTTTGCAGTGCCCCTCCTGCCATAGCTCCGAACTTCCTACCTCTCCCAACCCTGCCCAGGCACAGGTACGATGCTTCTCCGGGAACATTGCTGCAGCAGCTCCAACCCCAGCGGCACTGAAACCACCCTGTCATAGGTGGGCTTTGTGTGTGGGTGACAGGGATGGGAACGGATGCTGCAGAAAATCTCTTAACTTCACAGATTTTGGCTTTTGACAGCAGCGTCTGAAGAGTGGTGAGCCCTGTCCTAGACATCTAGCTTCAGAATGAGGGTTTTCCTGGGGTGCAGAACCAGTGATCCAGGAGAAGTGATTCCTTGGCTGGCTGTCCTCATTGCCGAGGATGTGCAGCACTGAGAACCGAGGAGCAGAGGGACACCAGTCTGAGCCCTGCTCGCAGCCTCACCCACAGGCTCACAGCGCTTCACTGAGAGGGAACCATTTCACCTTCACACCCTGCAAAGGAAAGAATTGTCGCTTCTTGCAGGAATGGGGCACCCTTCTGGGATGCAGAATTGTCTGGCCTAGGGGCTACCACTCCTCCCAGGCTGCAGCTGCCTCTGTCACGGCTGACTGCCTCAGCTCCCTGATGTGACTACAGTTCTGGGATGCACTGGGATGCTAACTGTGGGAGAATTAGCAAACCCAGAGGAACCAAGCGCTTCTGGAGGTAGAGCCTGGAGGCTGCTCTGCACCAGGTCACCATGCAGAAGCTGGGTGTCTTCACAGCCTCTTGCCTGTAGCCAAAGCTGCTCCAACTGAAAGAACCCTGTGGAGTTATGGATGGGACTTTGTGAGAAGGGAGCCCTCCCAGGCAGCAGGATGAAAGCAGATTAAGGCTGCAAGTGTATTTAGATGAATATGAGCTTAATCCACTAACCAGATCAATCAAAGCTGCAAGTGATGCTTTTCCCCTGGAGTGTCTTGCTGTTCCTCTGCCTGTTCACTGCGGGAAAAGAAGCTCTGCCTGGTATGTACAGCAGCTGCCCTCCTACATCTGGACTCACTTTATCTGTCCAAGCCAGCCACAACCCTAATTTCCAACCATATTAACAAGCAGTACTGTAGATTGCCATGCCAAGTGGCAGGCAAGCCTCACTTCTGAGTTGGAGCACCAGCATGGTTGGCATGGGAAGTCTTGCAAAGCAGGGCAACTTGGAGATATCTCTGTGCAGTTCTGGTCACTAATCACACTTATGCTGAATTATGCTTAGCTTTTACAAACTCTAATGGTGTTATTTCAGCAAGGCAAAGCCAGCTCTTATGCTAATTTGGCTATTTGTTAGACTCATAACCCTTACTTACATTTACTGTGCCGTTTAATATTGTCAACATGACTTAATTTTGGTGTGAGAGTGCTTTTATGGGGAATTATAACAGTAGAGGTTAAATTGCACAAATGCAACTTCCCAACAGATCCATAACTGTGAACTTCATAGCTGGAGAGATTTGTACGTCATCACACCTGACCTTATGCACGTCACTGGCTACTTCTGCATCAGGTCTTGTGTTTGACTTGGCCATATCTACTAATTTATTCATTGAGACGTGTTTCCAGATCACTTGTGAGCCCTGCTGAGCCCCCTGAGACAAAGTCTCTCCATACCACAGCTCTGCACTGCCTCACCTCCCAAGAGAGCTGAGTGTTAGGTGACTTTACAGAGCAGGCAGCACATAGAGCATGAGCTCAAAGCGTTTAACTGTGAGTCAGCACGGGGTCATTTGAGCCAGTGCAGAACAAGGTTTATGGATCTTAAGGGTCCCTGTTTGGAAATACACAGTAGTCAGTTGTCTCTGTCATAAATCTCCCCATTTATCCTGCTGGAGCTGGATGAATAATTGGAGAGAGGTTTGTGGCTAACTGATTCGCTGATCAGTGGAAAGAAATCATGAATAATTTATTTGAGGAATATTCCTCAACCATCCATAAAGCTGGTCAGTTACTGAAAATAATTACTTGCAAACGCTCCATTTTTCAGCCAATGGCTTTGTTCGTTTGCACTTCTCACCCTCCAGAGCGGGTCCCCACGGACTTCTCCCGGGCTCCGTGCGGACAGAGGCTGTTCTTCAAAGCAGCATGAAGATTTCACCATGGCTGTTCTGTCCATCCACTCCTTCGCAGCTCACACTGCAAAGCTCCCTTTTCCTCCCTGTGTCTCTGCGGGCACAGATCCTCCAGGCTGCACAGAACTTTCCAAGTGGGGTTCTGCTGACACCCTCCACCTGGGATCAAGGCATCGAGCAGTTTTGCCAGTGGAAGGGGAGGATGCAAATGTCTGTGACACCATCAGCTACGACCCCATCAGCTCAAGGCTCTTTCTGCACAGCAGTTTTGCTGTCTTGGATGAGTCCCACACAAGATACCTGTGAAGCCAACCTTTGGAGCAGAGGGGCTGCCTCTCACACAGCTAAGCCAGCTAAGGGACGGAGCAAAGGGCTGGGACAAGCACAACAGAGGAGGAACATCCTACACCAGCTAAGCCCTAATTCCTTTTTCTAAGCATAAACCCTTAAGCAGGCCACACAAGCATGTAATTTTTCCTGTATCTGCACGACTCCTGGTTCTCCCTTTGTCCCTTTGCAGGCATCCTTGCAGCACCTGGCACAGTAACCAGGCAAGACCTACATGGCTGCCTCTTCTGGGTTCTAAAAAAAGAAGAAGAAAAGAGGAAAAAGAGACTCTTTGGTTTCTCTAAAATTGCTGTTTATTTGCCAGTTTTTGCATGTTAAGATTTCTGAGAAAACAAACAATCTCCAGAGGCTTCTTGATATTATTTGCCTCCTAGCAGAAATCCTATCAGCTTCTCCTGTGGTTCTCAGATGTGGCGCGGGCGGCTCCCCTCCCTCCTCTTTTTTCACCCCTAAGCAACACGCAGACACTCTCCCCATTGAATTAACATCATCTTTCCTCTGCAGTATCGTCTCGGAGTGACTTTCTTGGCTCACAGCTGCAAATTTGTTCTCTCCCGCGCTGGGGATTCCGAGCAGCAGGAGTCAGATCTGTCGGGAGCGTATGCAATCCTGTGCCAGGCTGCATTTGTTTGGGATTGAGAATCTCCTCTTCCCGTGGAACCAATGGCGATTCAGGAACCCCTACAGAAGTCCTGCTATGTTTAATGGGAATAGGATACTTAAGAGCACATGAGCTGTCCCTGATGGGGCGGGGAGAGCTCCTTCCCTGTGGGAGGCCCATGAGTTTGTGCCAGCATCCGCAAGCCTTGTGTGGTTTGGAGGAGTGATTTTTGTGGGAGCTCAGCAGCTGCCCAGCTTGGAGCAGGGCTGGAGAATGTCCTGGGAGCTGAGCTGGCCCTGCTGCGGAGCCTCGGAGGGCTGTGCCCGCCCGCTCGGCAGGAAGTTCACAGCTGGCACCGAGAGGCTAATTTCATTATGCAATATTTGTAGCCAGAGTCAGGACTTTAATTATGTCTTTCCTCTCCTTGCTGGCTCTCAGCAAAGTCACGTCTGCTCTGCTCTGTGCGGCGCTCAGCCGCGCCTGTGAGAAAGCGGGGCTGCTGCACAGGGGGGAGGTGGGCGCGGAGGCTGCACAGCCAAGGGTCTTTGCAGTCCCTGCTTCGGCTGCTTACCCCGGTCACTGGTCGCTGTTGCCGGCCTGGGAATTCCCATGGGGTCCTTGTGACCCGGAGAGAGGGGATGTGCGCAGCCCTGTGGCTCTGGGACCGCAGCTCCTCCCGGAGGAGCTTTGCTGCTGTGAGCAGTCCACAAGGGTCGGGATGCAGCCCGGGATGCATCCCCACTCACAGCAGGTGCCTCTTTTCCTTCCTTCTCTCGGGGCTGTTCTCCCCCTTGTTGCTTCCAGGGATGGCCAGCCCTGGCTGCTGGGGAGTGGGGCTGCCGGGGCCGCTCTACCACCTGGATTTACCGTGCTTGAATGTATTCCTCCCTTCTCCTCGCAGCAGATGCTCCGTGTAAATCAGCGCCGCAGATGAGCCGCGTCGTTCTGCGCCAGCTGGGACTTTGGCCGCGGAAGACTTTGCTGTGGCCTCCAATAAATACACCAAGACATCCACCCGGGCTGAGCAGGGAGGGCAGCAGCTGCCTGCCAGCACAGCCCACTCACCCAGAGAGGATCCTGCAGCCTGTGCCAGTGTTGGGCAAGCCGGGGTGGTCCCCAGGGCGATGGAGAGGAGCTGTCTTGTGTGTGCGCATCCTTCCTGGGGGATAAAGGGCTCTGAGAGAGATGTCCTGAATGCCCACCCTGCCTCGTCGCCTTTATCTTTGCAGCGCTTTGGAGAGAGCTTGCCTGGAAGCGAAGCACTGATGCGTGGGTATTTTTCACCTTCAGATTTGCCGTTGAGTTTCTTTAGGAGGAGGATGGGCTTAATGGTCCAGGCTTAGCAAAAAGAAAGGGGAAAGTTTGCTCAAGACACCCTAATTGATCTTAATGACACAGGAAGGGCTCTGTGCTGCAAACACCAGCGTTTGTTTTGTGAGTTTAATGCATTTTCTGGCTAGCTTTGATTACTCTGGGGAAGTCCTCTGGCCTAATAAACGGAGCCATAGGGAATTAGAACTGACAATTTCAGTTGTTGCTCTCAGCCCAAAAGAGCTCAGCCTTCCAGGGAGGAAACAACTGGGGAAAAGGTAATTGCAAGGATTCAATTAGCTCCCAATTATCAGCCAGCTTTGGCTCTGGCGGGTGGGCAGCAGCCAGGGCTGGGTGCCCAGGGACTGGGCACATCGACTGGTGTCCTCCAGTGGGGTGACACGGAGCCCACGTGGGCACCCAATAGGGCGGTGGTGCTCTCAAAGAGCCAGGAAACTGCAGAAAGCTTTGTAGATTTTACATCCATCTGATAATGATGAAAATGGTTGTTGTCAGAGGGAAAATTCTTTTTCAAACCCTGGGCATTTGGATCGTGACTCTCCTAGAAAATGGTGTAATTTCTGCTTTCCTCTACACAGAAAAATGGAGCCACAATGTGGTTTTGTGCTTTTTATTGGTATCTCCTTAAAGGAAGGGGGAAAAAAGGACTTCGAGTCTCACAGCTGCTGTTGAAAAGGTGGTTCTCTGGAGAGCAATGTTTCCACTGAGAAATTTCTTCGTGCCTGTTAACAGTTGCCTGTCCCTATTGTTATGAATGGGCCAAAGACTCCTCCGCTTTGACTCCTCCGCTTTAAAAAAAAAAAATGTCTTTATTAGGGGCAGTTTTGGCGCGGGGGTGTCGCGCCACCGCCCCTGCTCTCGCCGATCGCCTACACAGAGAAGGTGCTGCCGACTTCGTCTCTTGCTTCTCTAAAGAGCACAATCGAAGCCTCCGACCTCACAGGAGCGGCCCCAAAATCTAGACTATGCCGTGAAATTTAGGGGTCGTCACTCCCAGGGACC